>BJBW01015840.1:0-23979 GCA_004320125.1 Scolopax mira
TGCCTTGAAATATTGTGTAAAGGACAATATTGCCTGAGAAAAGAAACGCCACTAGTGATGCCAGCACAGAAATGCAGAAAATTGGTGGGGACTAACTTAAACTGATATTAAAGAGATGAGATGAGCCTAAGGTATGGACGAATGACATCAATTAACTGTTCTGTTTCTTCCTTCCCCTGCTACCCTGTGTGTGTGTTGTGTACACAAACTGTAGCATTATCAGAAGAGTGTGTCTCCACGTGGCCAATGAACACGCTCAGTCTGACTCTTGGATTGCTGTAGACCAAGTCGTTTAAAACAACCCTATCTAAAACACAACGAACACATAATTATATCTTATCACCCTCAGCATCAGTGTCTTAACCCTCTGCTTAATGGTTTAAGCTGTGAGGTTTATTTTAGAATCAGGTGTGCAATTAGTCTGAGCTTGTGATTATTGTAGCAAAGCGAGTTCTGTGTGCTAGCCAAATTACTTTAAACCCTTAGTGCTTTTATCGTGGGATTAACATTTGGTGTTGAATAATTATATACATATACTTCTCTTTTTGATATCATGCCCTCAAATCCTTTAGATTTTTGATTTCGTGCTACTTTGTATCTTTGACTGTAAATGTATACTGTTTAATTTGGTCAGTAATTCCTTAATTATTAGAAACATTGACACAAACTTCATCATTACATATATGCTTATGTGTTATTAGTTCACATTTCGTGGCTTCGAGCAAATTTTGATTTTTAAACCCAAGTAACTGTAATTTGAATAATTTAAAATCATAATCCTAATTACTACCAAGTCAGGAGACCGCGTCTCTCTACAAGGCAAAAGATACAAATTAAAGGAGGGACACCAGTAAAATACTATTTTTACATTTGTGAGCTTCTTGTAACTCCTTCAGTGGACTTCACAGGGTTGCTTCATGAGAATATTTTCTGTGAAACATTTTAAAGCTTCAGTGTCAGCGCTTACAATTTTCTGTGTAACAAGAAAGGTCTGACTTTCAATGGGAAAATAATCAGCCACTCTTCCACTTTGGTCCAAAGATGGGCGTTGTGTTGGAAACAATTTTGGGTTTCCATGCTGGAAAAGAAGTAGCTAAAATCCCCAGGGATCAATATCTATGCAAAGACATGCAAAGCAGGTTGGCTGAGGCTCTTTCGAGAGTGCTTTGGGGAGATGGGAGTTTGATGTGGAAGATGATGGTGCTGCTGCTTCTCACCTCACCCCGTTGCTGGCAAAGGATTTCCAAAAGCTGCTGTGCCTTTGCTAGCCCCAGCGTGGTCTTCCCAGGCCTGGAGTAGAGATACAGGAAACACAAAAGCAATCACACCACAAATAGAGATCCCTCAAATATATTATGCATGGGCTAATTAAACGGTGAGCTGGAGGACTGAGTGTGTCACATGTTGTATACTATCCACGAGGGCAAACATTTCTAGAGTAGCACCAAGTTAATCTTATTAATTCCTACCTTGTTTAACCAAGGGAAGGGCCTCTGCTCCAGAAGCATGTGCAGTTCCATCAAAAATGTGAGTAGTAGGAAAGTATCTTGCGGTCGCTGGGATATTAAAACTTTGGCAGCTCATATTTATGTTTCTTCTAACATCATTGGCATCTAAACAATTGATATTTAAGGCTCTGTTCACGGGCCAGTTCAAACCCCCCTTGTCTTGGGGAACCAGGTCGTGTATAAGAGGAAACTAGAGGAAAAGGTGCAACCCCTTGCACGACAGGAAACCTTATGGTAGTGCTGTTGCTGTTGTGCCAGAAGGTTTTTGGCTAGGATCTGACCTGGAGCAGAGGTCAGATCCATCGTGGTGGCACAGACCCCATTGGACTCGTGCAGTCCCTGGATTTGATGTCCCTTTGATCTGTCTGCACAGAGAGAGCTGCATCTGAGAGCCCCTCTGATTTTTCTCCCAACGGATCGGGATGTCAGGAGGCAGGATCTCTGTGTGTGGAAAAAGGCAAGGTGACCTTCTGTTTGCCTATTTGTCCCCAACGTGCTCTCTGCAGACATCCCAGAAAGGCTCTTTGGGGGGAGCTGTGCCAGTGCTGCAGCTCAGGGAGAGGAGTCGGTCTCAGCCAGAGCAGGTAGCTGCACTGACATTTAGATAATTTGGTTTTAGATAACTGGTCCTTATCTCATAAATTCTAGACTGCCTGACATAATTTTTTTTTAATTGCAAACATTGCTTCCGTCTTTTTCCCCCCCCCCCCTCCCTGGATTTTGTGTTGCAAGAAATGGCTGTAATACTCCACGACTTTTCAAGGCAGAAATTTGCAAACAAGCTCTGAATGGTTCCTAACACCATGGGCCTCTGTAAGTAACTGAACACCTAATCACTCCAAACAAAACTAACTGCTATTAAGCAATACTATACCGAAATATCACACTGTCATAAATTGATATGTAAACTTTGGTAGTGCCAACAACAGCTGCTTTATTAGAGTTATTGTGACCATCTATCAAGGCTCAGTGTCTAAGCCCTCTTTGTGGATCATTTTTCCCTGGTCAGTCCAGTCAAATACCTCTGTCCGAGCATTCAGCAAGTGCTTTGTTGTTGTTTTTTTTTAAAAAAACCAAAAAACTAGGAGCTTTTTAATTTCTTTTCCACATTTCCAGATTTCTTTAAGAAAGTACTTAGAGGGTAGACTTTTTCTCTGGCTTTTCCCAGTTCAGATGGGGAGACAAAATGAGCGAACGGCATCTTATTAAACTATTGATTAGTTAGAACTCTAGAAAAAGCAGACATGCTTCAGTGAAAGTTTAAACATTTTTTGAAACGTAGAAAAGTTGGAAGTTTTTTGAGTGGCAAGTCTAATATCTCAATTGCCCTTGGATTGCGGTGTGGGTTCAGCCCCTTTTTGTTTTCGGTCTGCTCCAAACATGCCTGCCACTCGTGCTTTCATAACTCAAATCCCTCTCTGTAAATTTTTAGATTTCTGATATCCTTTGCTTCACTTCTAAGGTGTCTAAGCAAACCTGGCCATTTGGTTTTTTAATATTTCTAATTTGTAGTTCAAAGATTACAGACAATACCTTGTCTATTTTTTTTTTAAACTTGTAACAGAGCCATCATGAAAAAGTAAGTTCCCTGCTCCTGTCATTGCTTAGAAACTCCCGGAGAGAGGCATGGGTGACTGTTTCAGGTCAGTTTATTCAAATTCTCCATTAGAACTTCATTTTTATAGCATACCTGTGTGATTTTTAACTTGTAGCTGCAGTGGAGATTGCTGCTGGCGAGCACAAAGGAAGCCTTTGGGCAAATTTGTCAAGGAAATTAATTATGGACCTACCTCGGTTGAATTATGTGACCCGGAAATGGCGTCCATCCACACTTTATTAACAAGCCCTAATTTGTTTGCCTTCCTTCTCTGCTGTTCTGGTGTAAATCAAATAAATAAGCTACTGTTCCCGGGTCTCCACTGGCTTTGGCAACATCAAGTCGGGTCTGGGAGCGGTGAGGTGGGATGGCTGTGTCTGTGTGGCCATCCTGAAGGAGGTCTCACCACCTTCATCTCCTGCATCAGTTTGTTTGCCAGCCTCGGGAGCTGCTGGGTCTGTTTGTTTGTTTGTTTGTTTTCACTTTTTAGCACCGCGCTGCTTCTAGTGAGGTAAATAACAGGGAGGCCTACGGTAAAGTTCATGCGTCTTCAGTGTGATTGTGGAGGCCCGTGGTCAATTTTCCATCTTTAAGGTATTTATTGGCACTTATTCTTGAGTAAACCAGATTATTTTTTTTTTATGCTCTTACGTGACATCATAACATTTCCTCCAAAAACACAACCTGATTTTCTATCGAGTTCTATCGAGTTCCTTGGGAGTCAGTTGGAAAACTTGCAGTATGTTGGTGTCTTTTTTAAACTATTTGTGCTTAAAGTTTCTGCGTGCCTACTGCTGCCCCATTTCTGTCCTGGGTGCTTCAAAGAAATTTGGTAAAGAGAGAAATTGTGGAGGAGGACATTGGTTTAGGCAATTAAAACCCGTAGTTTCTTAAGAAGATCAGTGGATTCTGAGGTATAGTTTTTCCAAGGTATTTTCAGAGGGCTTACAGGGTAACGTTGAGATAATGATGGTGGAAATAATGTAGTTGTCAAGAATTGCAGATATGCCTGACTCCTCTCGTGTTATTAGGAGATTCTTTCTTTTTATCTCTTCTGGGCTTTTTCACCCATCTTCCCCCCTGAAATGTTCTTATCCAATGAATGCCCAAACATGTAATTTTAGATTGTGGGCTTTTGGTATGTGACCATGCACTGGTGGTAGGGTTTCTGTATAATGACTTGATAAACCTGTCAGGATTTTGCTAGCAATGCATAATAAATGTGGTTATTATAGAAGATATCCCTTTTCCAACAGTGGCTCTTGGATCTTTAGCAGGTTAGGAATCTTAATTCTTCTGTAATTCTCTTTCTCTCTTTTCTCCTCACCTTTTCTCTTCCTCTTGATTGATTAAGGACTTTGGTAGATTGTAGTATCATACCTTTCAGAATTTGTGTAGGAAAAACAGCTCACGGGAGAGAGTCATTTATTGTAAATCTTGATTTTGTTTCTATTTTTGATAAAATTAAATGATTTAAACCATACGTGTTGTGAGCTTCTAAGAATGCAGTTCATTAGAGTTAAAATGCTTGTTAATTAATACAGCTTGTTCTTATATTTCATCACGTACTCCCAAGCAATATCTCAAATTTATACCTCCCTCCTCAGCCAGTGTTGTTTCCTGGAGGAAACGCTGCAGAAGACTTTTGGAAGCTGCTTGTGCATTCTTCCAAACATCCCTAATGATGTGGTGAGGGGGAGATTGGGTAGAAAACCACAAGCCTTCGTTTACGCCAAAGACCTTCGATAACCCAAGAGCCTGCATTTCCTGAAAGCCTCTGCTACAGTAATCTTCTAAAGAGGATTATGCATTTTAAACAGCCAATTAGGTGCGATTAGGAGGAAAACCTCCAACCATCCCGATGACGGGAGAGAAGGAATGCGGGCAAACTGACAGCTGTTCAATGGGTGAACGAAGCACCATAAATGGTCACGAAGTTACAAGCAAAAGGAAGAGAATGGTGCCATAAAGGGAGAGGAAGAAATAACTGGTTTAGGGCCACAGCTTCAAACCGGTAGCAGAACCTTGCTGATCTGGGTCCCAGACTAGAGCATGTTCCAAGTAACACATGAGCAACCACAAAATACATATTTTTGGAAAGCTCCTGCCTTTTGAACTATGGCTTCTGTACTGTTTCTTGAGTTTCCCTGCTGCAGCTAAATGAAAGTTGTGAAATACTGAGCCAAAATCTTGTTTATCCCACTTCTTCCCTTTATCACTGTAGAGCAACCCACATACAAATTGAGATCCTTCCACATCTTTTATAGCTATCACTTACCATTTGAACATTCAAGTTCAACTTGAAGTTTTGATGTGAAAAGATAAGGTTTCTGTACTTTTCTGATTAATTTCTGGGTAGAGAACACAGCTGAAATATGTATGAATAGCTTCAGATGCTCCTTTCAATAATTTTACTGATTATCTAAAGGATGGCACAATTTTTGCAATGGAATATTTTTAGTCTTTTTAATACTCTTTGAGAAGCAGCACGTGGTGTTGATGTTTGTCTTTTGTTTGGTACTTTCTTCTTTTGTTATGGAAGCTAATTTGATGTTGGGGTAGAGACATAGTTCTTCCTGTTGCTGTTTGCTGGCTCTGCAAGGAGCAGTGATGACTCCTTCAGTTTGTCTCTGAGACCTTGGCTGTTTCAGCTACGTGCAATATCTCTGTGCTGTGGTATCACAATTTAACCTTTATTTTCTCTTTTCATTGATAAAAAAAAAAAAAGCCCCAACCTTTTGATTTCAGGAATTTGCACAGAAGTATCTGATCTGATATGTCTTAGATCTGATCCTGATATGTCTTAGAATAATCTCTTAGAATCAGGTTTCTGCTGCTGGAAGTCAGGATCCAGACTTGCTTCTTTTGTGACTTGTTTTAGGTTTTATTTTAGTGTGACACAATGCACGCATCTGTCATTTTTGGTAAAGTTGTGGCTCCTAATTATTAACTGGATTTTTCCAATCCTTAAAGGAATGTATTTGAAAACACAAGTGACAGAAGAAGCAAATAGAGCTATGCAAAAGTGTTTTTTTCAGAGGCTGTTTGAGTGAATCATACTGAAATATACAAAGAAACAGAATTAGGTTCAGTAATTGCCCAGGAGCAAGTTCATGTGTAATAAATAATATCTTTAATCATCAAAATTTAATTTCCAGAACATATCATACTGTTCACCTTTCCATTGAGAAAACCGTAAATTAAATCTGGGCCCCTGCAGGAGTCCTGGTTAACAGAGTGATCCTCTGAAATCCATTCAAGGTAATTTTCTTCTTTTTTTTTTTCCAAGTGAACGTAAGCTTGATTGCTAATGCAGACTTCAATGGCAAACAGTTTCTTTTTTTTTTTTTCCTAAATAAATCCCACATTGGATTTTTCTCTCCTCTCTGGCTACATTTCAACTTCCACGAGTTTATTACTAAAGTGTCACATGTATTGGAAACTGCTAGGATGAAAGTCTGGTAGTTGAGGTTCTTCAGTGCAGTCTATCACATCCCAGAGAGTGGGCTCACATCAAATGTTGTAAGTACTCTCTGTATTGCTTGCCCATTTCTGAGTCCTCTTTAAATACAGGTAGGATCATGGTTTTTTCCTCCTTTGCCTAGCGCATCTCTGCAGGTTGCTCTTTTGAGTTTGGAGGGGGCTCTGGTTGGCCCCAACCATTCAGACTGCTCAGTCTTGTGTTAAAAGAGGGATGCAGTCACTTTGGTTTGATTCACTGTACCCTCACCGATATTGTTTTGCCGTTGTGCTGTAGATTTGGCCAGAAAGAAAGCTAGGGGTGCTGTGTTGTGTGGGTGTGTGTCAGCTTCTAATCTCAGTTAAACCTGATGTAAACCAGGAAAAACTCCACTGAACTAAACAGAGTCTTTCTGCTTTATCTCCCAAGTGGGATCCAAATCTCACCTGTTCTGCCAGGATGGGTTGGCCAAGACCTAATAGTGTCAGTAGAAGACATGCAACTGAATGACTCTTGCATGCTTGTGAAAGAGTCATGAACCGACCGTCATTTTGTAGGAAGTATTATATTATTTCTTAATAATCTTTTAATTAATAAGATTAATTTGTTGTTAACTTGATTAAGTCTTGAGAAAGTTCTGTTCTTCGTAAAATTGGGGTAGCAGACACTTGAGTGTTGCCATTTGTCATTGCTGGGTGGACTCTCTCTTTTTCTGTGTAGAACAAAAGTAATATATGTTGCACATTAACTTACAGCATTAGTTTTCCACAGCACGGCCAGGAAAGCATTTATGATCTCTTACCAAACAAATGTCTGAGGAAAACGAGTTGAAAAGGTGCATGCCAAAAAAATGCAAAATATAGTTGACGAGCTTCTGCGCTGTGCAGCAGCGAGTATTCGAGTTATACATAAAACCAGTTTTTATCTTGAATGAAACATAACTGACTTCTGTTTCATTCTTGCCCAATAGATGAGCTCAAGATGTACACAAGTGTGGTGAACCCAAGGGATTTACAGAGCATCATAAAAGCATTTTATTGTGCGCTCCAATGCTGTCATCCGCAGCTAGCTAACAAATAAGATAGGTTTTTAATGTAATCCACCATGTCCCTGCCAGTGCTCCTCGCCTGTTACGTCATCTCGCTTTGGGCCAAGCGTTTGTTTTCCCCAGATGGCCATTGCAAAGCTGCTGACAGCTCTCCTGACTGAGAAGCTGTAGCACAGCAATCTTCCAATTCATTTAGTGCTACTGACAAAGGGAAAGCTGTTGATGTCCCGATGCGAACGCACTCTATCAGGCATTACATAGTGTCTGTGTTCTCAGCGTGTTTGGGGCGTGATAAGTCATAGCACATGCTTCTTGACATCTTCCTGCCTTTCACGGCAGTGTAGGATTTCTTGGAGTTGAAATTCAGGTGGCAGAAAAGATGCAAAAAAAGCCAAGTGTGACATCATCAGCAACTGGTAGCGGTTGTGGAATCATAAATAATATTTTGTAGACTTGGATGAAAAACAAATCATCTGAAAGATGTGCACTGCAGTTCTGCTTGCCTAAACTTTTGCCCTCTTGCTCACCACGAGTTGCGTGGACTTTTGAAACCGATATCTAGCAGACCTACTAACATCTAGGGAAGCCGTTCTTCTCCTGGTGACTTGGATGAGTCAATAATTATTTTCCATCCTATCCTGTTGCCTCCATGGGGTGTGGGTGGATCGGGAAGGGGCTGAACACCTTATTTCTGTGACGCCCTCACTCCCAAACCAGTGGGGATGGGAGGAGGGAGATGCCAATAGACCACTCCGTGTGAGAGGGACTTGGTGGCCCGTGGGGTGGCTGGGGTGACAGCAGTCGTGCCAGCTCAGATCCAGCCTGGGTCTCACCTTCCTAACGGGGGGCAGCTGAAGCAATCTGCTCCCTTTTATGAAAATTAGACGCAGCTGTCAGGCTCCTGGCAGCTTGTTAATGTGGCCTTTGCTTAGAGAGAGTTTGGATGCTTCTGCTCCAGCATTTTGCTGCCAATATTTATTTTATAACATAATTGTTGTTGGGTTTTTTTTAAACAATATATATGTTAAATTATTTTCTTTGGGGTAACGTAATCAACTCTTTAAAAAGTTGAAATAAGCGCAGGGATTATTTTTTTTTTTCTCTAATTTGTTCAAATTCATGAACAGACCGATGGTGATTATAATTAATTGCGAATTATTCCATTTGTCTTCTGTTACTGGCAGGAAATACCCAAGGCCATTCAGGTGCTCCACAAAAGGTCAAAGAGTCACTCTGGCAGGAGCAGAGAGTGGTCCTTCCCCTGGGAATCTGCCCACCTCGGCCATTCGGTCGTTTCCATTGTGGCCATCAGCCCGAGTAAGTGCAATTATTTCTACTGTGTTATTTCAAGTGGGATGAATCTTAGTGCCTGAGTTCAAATTGGGTTTAAAACATAAAGCAAAAATGTAAAAATTAAGTAACCCTTCCACTTCCTGATTCTCCAGCTTCCAAAATTCTCACAGTTTCTCCAACTCTCCAGCTAATGCTTCCATTTTGAAGCTGGAAGACCCTTGAAAACAAGTTGATTTCACCCCAGAAATGATTGTGCTGGAGCTGGTATGGCTTCTACTTGTCAGGTAAAAGAGTGGTGAAGTTGTAGGACAGGGAGCACCCCAGACCTTTCTTCTGAATGCTGCTTTTCCCTCTGCTCTTCTGAGAGTAGAATTTTTGGGTTACAGTTTGTCCTTTTTTTTTTGAGGAGAATGCTTAGGATAATGGTAGAAAAAAATAAAATAAAATGTGATGTAGTAAATGAGAGACACTGGAGACTTAAATAACTACCATTACAGTAGGGTCCAAAAGAAGATTAACTGACAAAAAATTCTGTCTTTGTCAGTAATGGAGCATGAAATGTAACCCTGCAGATTTCACTCTGAATCTGTATCTGCTAAATATCGCCCTTTTTCTTTCTATTTTGTTTTCCTTCTGTTCTATTCTTATCACTTGGATGTTGGGACTGTCTTGTGTATTTGTTACTGAAATTCACCTTAAAAGTCAGGGCAAGCCATTTTTAGAAGCATTTATTTGTCAGCTCCTTTTTCTCTCCAACTGTCTCTTATGGAGCAGTCAATAGGAGAACAATGAGATGGGTTTGCCATGCTGATTTTATTAAATGGGAGCTTTAACATAGTTACACACAGAATAGTTGTAGACAGGCAAATTATGAAAAAAAAAATATGTTATAGAATCATTGAATGGTTTGAGTTGGAAGGGACTTTAGACATCATTGAGTTCCAACCCCCCTGCCATGGGCAGGGACACCTCTCACCAGAGCAGGTTGCTCAAAGCCCCATCCAGCCTGGCCTTGAACCCCTCCAGGTATGGGGCAGCCATGACTTCCCTTATGAAAAAAAAAAAAAAAAGGATCGAGATCTGAAATGAAAGAGTTCAGCTGAAAATAAAATATGTTGGTTTTTTTTCCTTTTCGCTTCCAAACTTGATTTATGGAAAAGTATGGGCTTGCTCAAACAGAAGCGCTGCATGTTGAACACATTGTATTTTTTAGACTGTGTTTCTAAAGAAATGTGTTTGTTCCTGATACCCATAAGCCAGAGAGCAATCAGTGCTCCCAGCATTTACATTAAGTGATGGGGAGCCCTGTCTTCCAGTGGAGGGTCTGCTGCAGAAGATCTCAGCAGAAGTTTTTTTTCAGGAAACCAGGGCAGGACATGGGTGTGTTTTTTTTTTACTTATTCTAATGAAGCTCCCAATTTAGAATAGCAACCCTCCTTGGTTATTAATTCCTCTCACGTGACATACAATGTGCAACGTGGCATCTTGGCCAAAAACGTGGGGGCTCAAGATGTTACCTCGCAAAGTCCTTCCTAATGTAAGACCGAAAATGTTTCTATTCATAGCGCGCTGTATTAAAAATGGAATGTTTTGGAAGCGTAGCCCTCTGGGAGCAAAAGGTTAGTTTGTTTGTAATGTAAACCCCTTTTATTTTACCTGGTGGCTTATCTGAGTGCATTGCAGACAGCAGCTGAGGTGTTACATGTAGGGTTTGGTTTACAAGGTTGGCAGATGTTACCTGCAACCCACCCCGTTCCATGAACGTCGTCTTTGGCTCCTAAGTTTTGAATTTTGAAGAGTCTGTTGTTCCTGGGTGGTCACCGTGGAGATAGCTTCAAGCATACAAAATATAAAAAGTATGCATGAAATATGCCAGTATATTAAATTAACATCCTGCAAAAGCTGCCTTTTTAAAATCCAGATGCTTATATTGCTTTTGACAGACTCTAGGCGGTAAAGTTTTAACTTTAAAGAAGGGGCTTTCTGTTTCTGTTTTCAAGTTAAAAATAATGAAAGGAAAACACACTGAAATTCCCACATTATTAAATAAAACATTTAAGTGGCGTGGGGCCAATCATTGTCACGCCATGAACAAATGCCTTACGGTAATATGTTCCATAACTGTTTGCTAAAAACTACCAATTTTAACACATTTGCACATGATTAGACACAATAAGAAGTTACTTATTGAAGCCAGTGCCCACAGTAGTGTTACTCAGGCCCAGGGGAAGGCGAACCTGAAGGAGAGGGTTGGTGTGAAATGGGTTCCATGCTGTGAAAACAGAACCTTCAGGAGACAGAGCCCCTCAGTGATGGGCCTGGCTCCCATGGCCAGGAGTTCATCGTGGGGGAAATCAAGAGCGGGGAGATTTGGTGACAAGATCTGATGGGCTTGAGCAGCAGCTGCCCAAGAACCACAGTCAAAACCTCATTTTGAAACGTTTCCCCACATCGCTTGGGACTGGTCTACCCAAAGGGCACATTTTGAAATGGTTGGGCTGTAATGCTGTTCCTGCAAGATTTCTGGGCACATTCCTCTTTTTCTTAGGAATCAAGGAATCAAGGAAAGAGTTTTGTAGGTCTGTGTTTGTAGCTGCCAACACATTAGCAGATGTTTATCTCGCTGAACCCTGTCCACCAGAATGCAACCAACAAGAAACGCATCTCTCTGTTGTCATGGAAGAAATTCAGCTTTGCTGCTTATACTCAAATAGAATTTTCATTATTTCAGAGTACTTTATTCAAAGTGTAATTCTACATAAATATTCGTTTAGATTACAAATACTTTTGTTGAGGGGAAATAACACAATTTAGACCGAGGATTTCCTCATGGACCCCTTTAATTTTGGTTTCATTTTGCTCTTTCAGGGCTTTTTGGATTCAGAACCCACTGATGTGTTTCAGGTTTTTGGAAAGTGTGGCACTTCACATCCTCCGCGTTCAGGTGAGAAGAGTTATCAAAACTGGCCGGAATGAAAAGAAGGTATAATCCCCACAAACATGTGGGAGCCAGTAAGGTAAAAACCCCATAATTATATATATAAATCTTTAGGGAAAAATTCTGGGTACAAGCTAATGGTAACATTAGCAGAGATAATTTTTGCGTTGTGGGAGCTGCACATTTGGATTCTCGAGGGAGCTTCTGGCTACTTGGAATTTTACACATCTATCAGCTATTGTAAATCTGAGAAGCCCATGGAAACATTATATGACTCAGACGTGCACCCTTGGGGGTTTTGGACCCATAAAGTAATTTATGCATTGCAATCGGGGATAAACATTTGCTTTCAAAGAAGAACCCCACGAATCTTCCCCTCTCGTGGGGACTGAACCAAATTCGCATTTGATACTACTGATACCCAGGGTTATGAAATATTTCACTGTGACCTCCTTAGATCCAGAATATAACAGGGCTCCCCATCCCAGCTGCTTGCTGCTCTCACTAGATGTAGTTTTCTCCCCGTCCCGAGTGTGCATGTCATTAAAGGAGTGAAAATGCTCCTGGGGAGCAGAGGTGGGTGTGATGCCTGCTGATGGTGGCACAAACAAGCAAAAAGTAAGTTGTAGTTCGTGTTGCTTGTGCCACTGTTAAAAGGAGTCACCTGTGCAGTGCTGTTAGCTTCCCCTCCTCACCAAACGAGCTGGCAGGATTCGGGACTGGTGGTTTCCCCAGTGCTCCCATGGTGAGTGGGACAAGGGGAATTCACGTGTTCAGCAGCAATGCTCTCCTGACCCAGCACATACAGCAAAAAACCCACCACCAACCGAAAGGAATCCATATTTGATGCTGGGCTCATGAGCAGCAGGTGTTTGCTTTCATATCACAGGAGCCAGGCTGTGGTTGCTGGTGCCCCCACACCCTGGGGCATCTTCTTCATGCCTAAGCATGAGGGTTGGTCCAGGGAGCTTGACGATGAAGAGGAAAGGAGTGGACGCTTTCCAAAAGAGGGTGGGTACAAACCCTTTCTCAGCATTAACCATCCCCCATCTTTGGGGTTTGTTTTGGTTAGCAGCAGCAGGGAGTAGGAGGAGGGATAATAAACCTGTCTCCTTCTCCAGCTTGCTCTAGCGCTGCATTCATTTATAGTGGGTTGCTTAAAATGAAGATGTATTTCCTCCCCCAGCGCCACCATGACTGTTTTCCCTCAAAAAGTCTTACAAAGCAGGATAGCAGCATGATTCTCCTCTTACAGAAGGGGAGTGAGAAGCAGAGGAGAACAGTTGCCCTAAAAGCCTTCTATCCTTTCTAAGTAGCCTCTTTGCCTCCTTACTCTGAGCACGGCATTGCGGAGTAAGGCATGAATTCAGAGCTACGTTCTCTGGAAGATGATGTGAGGCCCATACCTGATACCTTCTTTACATTTATTTCCCAAAGGTACCTACAAGACATTGAAGACTAGAAAGCTCTCCTACCACAAGACGTAGCTGTATGTGATGGCAACACCCAAGGGATGCTTTGAAAAAGTGAGTGTCACCAAAAAGAGTTAACCAACAAAAGAGATCCTATGAGTACTACTGCTCTGGTGTTTAGAAGTGGCACATCATAATGGTGAATGCAGCCACAGTCACACATCTAAGGAGGAAGGGAGGGACACTGGTCCCCTCCTGCTTGTTGGAAGCTCCTTCCCCACATCCAGTTTCCTGTCTCTGGCGTATCAGTGATGGTTGCTAGTTATCTTTTAGTGTGCTACTGCTGCCACATGTGAAAGCCAAGCAATTCACAGATGAGATTTGGGGTTGTAGCATTAAGGTAATTTTGTGATATGCCTACAGCATTGAAATGTTTGGCATATCAGGAACAGAAAATGAGGAAAATTATCAAAGAGATGACTAGAGTGAGGCATGATCCACTCATATGAAGCACCGTGGCCCACATTTCTAGCAACACTTTGGGGACAATTTTTTTGCAAATTTGAAATGTGAAGCTGAGCTCCAAAAGGACACAAGGCAAATGCAGTGCTTCCAAAGAGCAGAAACACAGATTATAGCACTATTAATGGCTTTCTGGTTAGAAAATTTAACACTGCCATTGATTCAAGAACTTCCATTGCCAGTTTCTGTCAATATGACCTTTTGGATTAGCAATCAAAACTGCAGCAAAGACATGCTTGTCAGAGGTGGCTCGTAGCTATTAATGCTGTTCAGGAATGTAAATTGGAGGGCAGCACAGTACAAGATGGGATTATGATGGAGCAACTCTATGGCAAGTTTTAAACTGCATTGCTCTTAAAACAAATGAAGGAAAACACCGTGGATTTTAAGCCATTTTCCTATCTTGTCAGGCTGGCCTCCTTTTGGTGTTTATGAGCATAGGGGATAAGGAGTACTCCCAACACAAATCAGGAAGTTCCTCTATGTTTATCATGGTATCTGAGAGCCAGGTCATTCTTAGCTTTCCATGGACTGAAAGAAGAGAAGCATCCTTGTCCTCTCCTCCTTGGATCCTTCTGCAAGGATTAGATGCTTTCAGCGGGCACGTGAGTCCTGATGGGAGGATCTTGTTGAAGTAGTAGAGACTTCCAAAAGATGAAAAGGAGGGGGCTTTTGTTTTCCTTGCATGGGCTTGCAGACTTCCTTTGTGCATAGCAGAAAGCTCTCCTGGGGTAAGGTGCTTGTCCAGTGGAATTGTAGCAGACCCAGCATTTGCTGTGCTCTGACACTCTCATTTACGCTGCTCTCAAATCTTCAGGTACTCTTAAATGTTTGACATTTTACTTCACAGGCAGGGTTTTCACAGAAGTAGTTTCATTTTTCCTCATTATTTATTTTTTTTTATTATCATTTTTAAGGAAAGCTTGAATCTTGCATATTAACCATTACTGAATTTGAAGAAAGTCAGAACTAGATAAGAATGAACAGGTGCTGGTCATGTAGATGCCCCATCCCCAGAGGGGTTCAAGGCCAGGCTGGATGGGGCTTGGAGCAACCTGGTCTGGTGGGAGGTGTCCCTGCCCAAGGCAGGGGGGTTGGAACTCCATGATCTTTAAAGTCCCTTCCAACTCTAACCATTCTATGATTCTATGACTCTATGATTTTCTTGTGATAGTCAAAACAGCTGAAGACTAAAATTATTCATGTGGTCTAGAATCATCTCTGATTCAGCAGGACATCAGCTTGCCACTGAGAAGAGATGAATCATGAGCTAAGGAATACCCCACAGCAGTGTGATGTGAAAGGCAGATTTTCCCCAGATTTGGATATGTGACTGTCATTTAATTACTGCAGAAAAAGTACAGAGAGACATGCAATCTCAAATGAGTAGGAACAGCTGGAGTCAGAAGAAGGTTTCCTTTTAAGTAGCAGTACATACTTGATGTATATTTGTGATAGGTACATCTGGTGACAGGGTTGTGAGGCCTCATCTGCTGCCTTGAATAATTTTCCCAGCTTGGGAAGGCAATTTGTGTCGTGATGGAAGAGGGGCTGCCCTGAGATGATCTTCCCTCAGCCTGTGAAGCACAGCTGCCTTTAAACACCCAGGCCTTCTGGTGTCCTTGGTTCAGAAGCATCTCTGGTTCAGTAGACTTGGTGACTCTCTCTGCATTTAAACTCTCCCGAGCTCAAACTAAAAAAAGTTGATAGTATTTTGGAAACACATTGTAGCTTTATTGAAGCCTCCCTCCTCACTTTGGCTGTCTCCCTGCAAAAATTTCAAGTGGTAAATTGCGCCTTTATAGACTATATAATTCTCTCATTGAATTACTATTTCTATAATAGTCTGCAATTATTCCTTCTCAGTTCATGTTCCTGGTCTTAAGGTGGGGCTCAATGTTTTATACAGCCAAATTTATTTGAAAAACTTGAAGAAGTTCACCTTGATACTTTCCATCTTTCTGTGCCAGCTCATTATAATGAGATCATAGATTATTGTAGTTGTACTTGAAGCTTACATATTTCTTCTTCAGTTTTCTCCAAATGCCTGAAGAAACACCAGCTGGTATGAGGTAACTTAGCTTGATTCCCGTTTTCTTATTCATGCTGAGGAGCAGCTTAGTGTGGAAAGAATTCCTGTTTTTATTAGGATTGTTTGTGAAGTTATAAATCTACAAAGCAGCATGTGGCGGGAAACAAAACTGCACTTTGTCTGATCGATGCGTTCTGATGTTTCCTCTTTGACACAGTCTGGCCGTACCCTGGGACCTCTGAGGGCCATCCCATTCCAGATGTGCCCCCTGACCAGCTTCTATCTCCCTGTTTGGACAAGGCTCAGATGCCTTTCCCTCCCCTGTTTCCATAGGAAGGAAACATGGGTGAATATTGCTGAGAGGCAATGTCATGCTCCAGCTGATCCCACAGTCCAGGTAATTGGAGCAACACAATCACAAGAGGGTTGTCTGCAGCCTGGAGACAGCTCAAGTGCTGAATCATAGAATCATAGAATTTTCTAGGTTGGAAGGGACCTTTAACATTATCTAGTCCAACCATCAACCTAACTCTAATAAAAAACTGTCACTAAACCATTTCTCTAAGCACTATGTCAACCTGTCTTTTAAACACCCCCAGGGATGGTGCCTCAACCCCTTTCCTGGGCAGCCCATTCCAAGGCTTGATGACCCTTTCAGTGTAAAAATTCTTCCTGATATCCAACCAGAACCTCCCTTTGCACAACTTGAGCTCATTTCCTCTTGTCCCATCACCTGTGACTTGGGAGAAGAGACTGACTCCCCCCCCGGCTACACCCTCCTGTCAGGGAGTTGGAGAGAGCAAGAAGGTCTCCCCTCAGCCTCCTTTTCTCCAGGCTTAACACCCTCAGGTCCCTCAGCCTCTTCTGATGAAACTTGTTCTCCAGACTCTCACCAGCTTCATTGCCCTCCTCTGGACCCCCTCCAGCCCCTCAATGTCTTTTTTGTGGGAAGGGGCCCAAAACTGGACACAGCCCTCGAGTTGGGGCCTCTTTCTGAGATCTGTGGATATATCCTAGACTATGCTGTGAGGACACCTCACATTTCAAAAAACATGTCAAAACCTTGTATTTGTTTTGGTTCCTGGTGGCCCTCTCTCAGTTTTCATCAGTACTGAGCTCTGAGAAGTCATTACATGATGGGAGTGCTCAAAACTTGTGATCCCGTTATCTTATATTGAATACCCATTAAAAGAGGCACAATAAATGGTGGTTTTGGAAATTTTCAAATGAACAGCAAAAGTCACAAATCAGCTCTGAGGACAAGACTCCTGGTGCCTCCAGCCTGCTCACCTGCGAGGACTGTGCCTGCTTCTTTCTCAGCTGACAATGTCTGGTTCTTGACAGATCACCACCAGCTCAGCCCAAGAGCTCCTTTGCCATGAAACTCGCCCACCTTCATATTCTGGTTTGTTTTCTTTAAAACTAGATGAAGTGGATAAAACGGTGAAAAATGTAATCTCCCATGCATTTTATTTTTACAAAGTGTTTTGAGGTATCATTTCTCTGGAGATGTTTCTGATGTAAACTAATCAGTTTGAGTCTTTCTGAATTTTTTTAGTCTTGATTCTTCATTTTTCAAATTATAAGAATCCTAAGACCACAATCATAGCCTCTTTGAGCAAATAAATGCCATAGGAAACTTCTTTTTTTTCCTGCAACTAGAACATTCAAATTTCTCAATCACCTGTTCTGATCTGATATTGATTTCCGTTAGTATTTCTCCTTCCTCCTCAGGGAAATAAATCTGTTTCTGGTATCTATCAACCGTTCTTCCCTTTGATAAAAAGAATTCATATAATTCTTAAGTAATGCTAAATCTTCTGTCAACAAATTAGTCTTGTCATCAGCCATAAGGGGCCTCATGATCTTCTTGGTGACCTCTTGCTTCTAAACTACTTGAGAAAAAATCCATGCATAATAACTCCTGGCTATTCCTGTAAGGTTTGTACTTTTATTTACAACTTTTTATGGTATTGTGAAACAAATTGGCTAGATTTTATTTTTTTTCCTCAGAACAAACCCAGCAACTTTAAAAAATATCCTGTTTATGGGTATGATGGCAGGGACTTAAGACAGCAAATGAATATATGTGTAAGGTTAATTCAATATGTTCAGGTTAATTCAGTAAAATCAATAATGTAGTGGCTGGAGTACTTGTTGGAGATCTATGGGTTGTATGGGATATAGGATCAAGTTTCTGCCCTTGTCCCATTCAGATAAGTGCCCAAGTCACTAGATTATGTGATCAGTCTATCTTTTTCTAGTCAAATAAGTATTTATCCAAAGTATCTATCTCCCGTAGAGAGAAATCATGGTTAATACAGTTGATACATATGACCCAACTGTTGGGTTATTAGCTGTTCTTCCTACATGCTCTGACCAAAAATTTAACCAAGAACTGTCTTCACAGGATTAAAAAAAGGTTTTGACACTCTCTAACACAAAACGCTTCCACTGAAAAATGCACCTTTTTTCCAGTCTCCTCCTATCCCAAGACTTCACTGGGTATTTTGCTGTTTACATTTAGTAGGGTGGGATTTCACTTTTGTTGCTGAAGACCTCTTTCTTGCAAGTGTCTTTGAATGGCTGGAGGCATAAACATGGAGATCAGTCTCCATGACTAGAGCCATAGTCTTTCACAGTGCTATATTGTACCTAGAGAATCTGTCCTTTCTTTAGCATTAATTGTGCTTTTCTTTATTTTTCCCTCTGATTTCATATATAAACTGCTACTCCATATGCCATTCAAACTCTCTTTCATGTTTAAAGCATGATTTTTTTTTTGCATACAATATTTCCCTCTCTCTTTTAAATTATTTTTAACGTTATTTGTCATTTTTCTCTGATGCATTTTCCGTGAAAAAGTACTGTTTGCTTCTAGTTAACATTTAACTGGAACTGTCATACCTAATGTTTTAGTAATCTCTGGGCACACGTATTGGTCTGAAGCTGCTTAAACTCAGGCCTTATGCTGTTGTAAAAGTACTTCTGTCAGGCTTTCCAGATTTTCAGTGGTGTGGGTTTGCAGATTTACCTCTTCATCTCCAATATGTGTCCAGCTGATACTTAAAAACTCTGTCAAAAATTGCTATCATTTCACAAATTATAAAGGAAAACACATCTCTATACCATGTGCTCAAAGCTATTGCTTGATTTATTTCTTCCACTTAATATGCCCCAGATTATATCCAGTACTTGAATACTCCCATTTCTACTTAGTTTTCTGTCTCCTTTCAAAACCATATTAGTTTATTGTTGCCTCCTGCTCAGTTCCATCTACCATCTTACTTCCTCCAACTCAGGTTTTGAACCTTGGTAATTGTAACCAGCTGGTAATGTCTCCTGGGGTTCCTGCCTCAGTAAATTTTATTTCCATTTAGCACCTGGCCACATTCTCCACAATCTCCACTCTCCGAAAAGCAGAGATTTGAAAGGGACTGGATGGGAGAGGAACTACTGCGCTTTGCCATCTCTTGAACTGGAAGTTTTCATGATCAAAATGAAATGCAAAGCAATTGTATTGTGTGATCTGTATATGACATCCGACACAGACCAGAACTAAATTTTCTTATTAGGCATTTCCTGAAGTCACTGTGTTGGCAGATTCAGTTTTCCTGAGTTTTTCCCCAAACAAACTACTGGTTTCTGTTGATCTTAGCTGAACAAGTTGTCTCTTTGCTTGCGTGTCCTCTGGTTGGATTTCCTCTAGTGAAAATCAAAACTGTTTTTTGTGCAGCAGCACTTCTTAAAAATGGATAACTCACCTCACTTTAAAAACTTCTGCTGCTTCTCAACTTGAAAATCACTCTGGGCCACAGGAATATTGTCACCATCATATTGACTATACTGACACAGTCATCTGCCTCTCTGTATATTACACTATTATATCTCTTATGTTTTTTTAAGCTCTAGCTACAAGCTTCAGCTGTATTTTTTTTCTCCTATAAAAAATGAAATGGCAAAAAGGAGGAGTTAAAGAGCTGTGAATTTGATTTTTTTAATAGTATCATCCATGTTGATTTAAAGCATGTGTAATCATACATCCATCAAGTAAGAGGCTTATATAGGAGCACAGTTTCATTAAATAGTATTTCATGGGCTTGTTGCCCGAATGAAAAAAAAAATAAAAAAATCATTCATTAAATCCAGAATCTGTGAATTTCACAGATCCTGATATGTTTGAAAGTGTACATTAGTTATAGGTAATAAATGTAAAACATGAATCCTGTCTAATTAACTTGGGCCATACAGGAAAACTTTCATATGAAACACTTGTCTTTTCCAGCAGTGATTCCTGGCTGTGATGTCAAAAGGATGAATTATGAGCTGGACATGTCAGGGAATTTAGACTAGGAATTTAAATTATCTGAAGAAAATTTTGCTTTATTTGTCTTATTTTTTTGTCCCTCCAGTAGAATATACCCTGTATACCCTTGGGCAGGAGCGGGGAGTGTGATCAGGTACAGAAAATCTGCTGTAGATTGGCCCCTAAAAAGCAGTGCTTGGCAATGGATGAAGAAAGATGCTGCTTCTTCATAGGAGGCCACGCTGGAGAACCAGTGGTAGTCAGGTAGGCTTTTGCTTTCCCCTTCTCTCTGAGGTTCTTGAGCACATGAGCAAGCCAAAACCAACAGCAGTTGTAGTGAGGATGAATGTGTCTTCTCCAGTGCTGACCACTCTGATGATGCCCATCAGGATGAAAAACGTTGAAGGGGAAGAAGGGAGGGTCTGGAAATGCTGGCTGTGAAAGGCTGCCTGCCGTGGCAGAGCCCCTGTGTCCCCAGAGCTCTTACCACCTGCCCTGGTCTCACAATGAAGAGGTGGATGTTGGTGGAGAAAAGCACAGGGCAACGTGCGAGGAGGAGTCTGACGTTCTTGTCACCAAGCAGAGACTGCTCACAGAGATGGTCTCAGAGGCACATCAGCAGGAGAAGAGGCATTTCCAAACTTGTGGTGGGTTTCAGATGGTGGAAGCTTTCCCCAGCGCAGTGGTTTTTACCAAGCAGCTCAGGATTGTTCACAGAGCAGTCACTTTTCCAGACAGAAGAGGGCTGTGGGCTTGGTTCTGAAGGACTGTGGTGGCTGGTCCAGGTAATACAGCATCTGCTTGGGTGTTATTTACATGGAGGCATGCTGGGAGGACAGCACGCCTTGGAAGGTATATATGATTCAGATGATCCACCAGGAAGCTCCTCTAGGCATAGATGTAATGAATTCTGAGCCAAGAAAAGACAATTTGCCTAATAAAAACCTCTGGAAGAGGTGAGAGCTCACTTGACACAAACCAGTGTTTATATTTCATTGTCCTGGTCTGGTCTAGAAAGTAATTACATTTTGTGGGGTTAATGTGTATCAAAGATCTCACTGAAGGTCCAATAACAGTGTTTATAGCTGTCAAGTATATTGACTGAAAACACTGATTGCCATCTCCAGCACCACTGAGGTCTCCAGTGAAATCATTACAGAAGAGGAGCACAATGATCACAGCTTCCTCTTGGAGAAGGGGCATTTTTTTCCCTTCTTTTTGAGCTGATTAGCCTTGGATCTGTGGCTTGGGTATGGATCTGAGGAGCTCCTTTGGCTCCTTTGAGCTCTGTGAAGGTACTTTTGGAGAAATAACGTTTTGAAACCATATGAATGTTTACACAGAGCAAAAGGAAGGGACATAAACATCAGAAAGGGAGCTTGTGACTCCGGAGCTGTTGCTTTTTTGGAAAGCTGTGCTTGGATTTCGAGGTATTTGCCATGCTCTGATCATGCTTTAACATTTCAGTGTGGGGAAAATAACCCTCGTGTGGGAATTCAGCCCTCAGGTGCTCTTCCCTCGACCTCCACGTGCACACACATACATATACGTATAAAATAAACGAAACCTTATTTTTTATTAAGGGAAAATGTATTGTTGGCGACTCAAACTGGGAAGTAACGGGAGGAAAATAGCTGTCTTTAAGAAAAGTAAGTAAAGTAGGTGCAGGCAGTGACTTTAAATTGGACATTAAACTAATCCAGGGCTATACTTTAATAAAGGCTAGTGCTGGGAATTCTTATGGATTTTCTAGCGCATTGCTGAGATGACAGAGAAATACAATAAATGTTCTATTACTTACACAAGCTGCTGGTTTTCAGAAAATTAGTCACCAGTGACCTTTTACCCTTTGTCTTGCTCTCTTTCTCAGTAAAACTACCTGATCAGAATCGAATGCAGCCCTTGGTGTTTGATGGCATCCCTCCAGGCTGCGCCGTCGCTGTGAGTACGAGTCAGCGTAGCGTAAGACCAGCTTATTTTTCTCATTGTGTAACTGTGATACGGGATGGGGGAGAAGGAGCAGGAGGGGAGAGGGAAGGGGCAGAGGAAGAAAATAATTTTTTTCATCATTGGTCGTTATTTGTAACGGTAGGAGGAAACAAAGACACGATTCTACGGTCCTTACTAAAGAATGAAGCCCAAGCTGTAAAACACAGCCAGTCAGACTGCTCAGAATTAAAAACTGAGAAACCTGTTATTGTTTGGTGGTAACCCCAGCCTCACAAAGCATCAACCTTTGTGTTTTGTTGATATTTTTCCTTTTCCCTGAGTATCAAAATGTGATGTTTAGATTCCCTACACTGAGCCACAGACTTTTGCTGAGGGGGAGGGGACTATATTACTTGGTGTGTACCAGCCCTTTGGTAGAATTATATTGATTAGTTTTCCAGTTAGCAGTGAGACCTCCTTCTGACCCTATTTTCAGGGTCAGTAGATCATAATGCAGAAGCGCTAAGAGACCAGCATCCCTCCCCATATTGCTTTTTGAGGAGTGTATGGACCAGAAAATCATCATTTTATAGATATAAAAATATATATTTATATCTATGTGTGTGTGTATATGTATAATCTATACATATACAAAAAGAGTGGGGCTGGACTATGCTCTGCAAATGCAGGTATAAGTTATATATCAATGATAATAATATCTTGCTGTGAAAAGGAAATACATCCAGCCTCTACTATACAAATCTAAAACGTAATTTTGTCCTAAGCTATTAATTTCTTGAAATAGAAAAGAAATATGCCCTGATTCAGTACGGTGAGGAGAGATGCATCTTTGTGAAAGAGAAACATGCATCTGTATTTGAAATTGAACTACTTTTCTGAGATCTTTAGTCTGCGAGGTATCAGATGTGAACACATAGAACAAAGAGCTACGAGCCCAGGCCCGTATGAAGATGTCCCATGAGCAATCTGTTGGCTTCCATCTTGTATTGTATGTCAACCATACATGCCCCTAATTAAACAAGAAATCATTTGTCAAAACTTGCTGCACTTTTCATATCCAACATTTTCCATGGCAGGTGTATAACAGACAAAGAACAAGGACAACATGAAATACCTAAAGAATGCTTTTAGTTGCTATTTTTAATTGCTATTTGAAGCTTACGTTTGAAATCCTTGGTCCTGTAAAAGGATAAGGACTGGAGTCAAGGACTCAAATATCCTCACCCTGACACCAGGACCTTACAGAATGCTTTTGAACTCTGGTGCTCCCCAAATGTGCTGTAACTGTAGGAGACAGCGCTACTACCCCGGTAAGAGCCAGGCTGCTCTTTTCATATTAAGAAAAAGGAGCTTGACTTCCAGCAGCTGCTGCCTCCGGTTTCTTCTATTTCCTTAATTGAACTACAAGCTGCAAGGAGCTAATTAATATATTCCATGTTAATCGTGAAATCACCGTCTGGGGAAATGAATGGAAGTAACTCTAGGGAAAAAAGCGAGGCAATGTATTACAGGCCGCAGAGTCTCCTCTATACCCAGCTAGCCCTAGGAACCATCTAGGAAAAAGCCCACCTTCTAGGCTGTCATCACCACAGCCACATGTGAACTGTACTGTGGACTTCAGTCAGCCTGTCCCTGGGTATCAGGGAGACCTACAGTTAGTTATAGGGTGTAGGGTGTAGGTTCAGGGATGATTCTATGTCACCTTTAGGGTTCTACTGCACCTTTCCTATAGATTTGATTGTCTCCAAAAGGCAGCTCATAGCAGCCCAAGGCTGAACGTGGTCTAGTCCTCAATAGGAAAGTGTAATACATTGAGATCATAGAATCATAGAATCATCTGGGCCAGAAGAGACCTCCAAAGACCATCTAGTCCAACCCCCCCAGAGTCAGCAGGGACACCCCCAACTAGACCA
>BJBW01015841.1:0-11039 GCA_004320125.1 Scolopax mira
ATGACTTCCCTACTCCTGCTGGCCACGCTATTCCTGATACAAGCCAGGATGCTATTGGCCTTCTTGGGCCACCTGGGCACACTGCTGGCTCATGTTAAGCTGGCTGTCCTCTAACACCCCCAGGTCCTTTTCCACCAGGCAGCTCTCCAGCCAACTCTGCCCCAGGGTTGTGGTGACCCAAGTGCAAAAATACAGGGTTTTTTCGGAGCAGGACGTGCCATCGCTGCCCTTGGATGGTGGCAGGGACTGGAATTGGTGAGTGTTTGGCACAGAGAGAGGCTGAGGAGCTGGGAGTCACCCTAAGGAAGGAAGGATGGAGAAGAAACAGACCGGGCAAAGACCGACAGAGAAAAAACACCTTCAGTTGGGTCATAATTTCTGCTTCGTTTGCAGGACGCTCACCCAACCTGGTTAATTTGGGATCTGCATAAACTACCAACCCCGTCAGACCCAGCCTTCTGCCTCGTCACACGCCGGTGTCTGCAGCCTTTATTTATCCCCAGGGTCAGGGGAGAGGGACAGTGGGGCTCAGAAGCTACAGATTTTGCTGTGGCAGCTTTTTGGCCAGTCCCCAGCACTGGTTGGCCGAGGACCGAATTTGACTCAGCTGCAGTAGCTCCCACCCAAAGGACGTCTCCCTGATCCTGCGAAAGGCAAAACCAGGGACCCACGGAGGGGATAGATCTGCCCCCCCCCCACACTTTGAAGATGGTGGGTGCCCAGAAGGTGAGGAGAGGAGGGACACTCCTTGTTCCAGTTCCCCTCCCTGCCTGGTTTGTGCTGAGAGGGGAAGGAGGATGTTTCTGGCAGCTGTGTCAACCTCCTGCAGATGCAAAGTAAAACATATCAGCTCAGCCCCCCCTCCAGCAGCACAGACCAGTGCGAGCCACCCACTCACACCAGTACGGACTGGGAAGGGGCTGGTGAGTCCCCGTCCTGCCCCTGGGTTGGGGCAATCCCAAGCACAAATCCAGATTGGGTGGAGAATGGATGGGGAGCAGCCCTGAGGAGAAGGACTTGGAAGTTCTGGGGATGGGGGGAAAGCTGAGGGGGGCTGAGATTGTTGGGGGGGTTCAGCCTGGAGAAGAGAAGGCTCTGGGGAGACCTTGGAGCCCCTTCCAGTCCCTCAAGGGGCTCCAGGGAAGCTGGGGAGGGACTCTGGATGAGGGAGGGGAGCCCTAGGAGGAGGGGGAAGGGTTTGACCCTGAAAGGAGATTTAGATGAGGTATGGGGAAGAACTTCTTTGGTGTGAAGGTGGTGAGAACCTGGCCCAGGTTGCCCAGAGAGGTGGGGGATGTCCCATCCATGGAAACGTTCCAGGTGAGGTTGGACAGGGCTTTGAGCAACCTGATTTAGTTGAAGATGTCCCTGCTCATGGCAGGGGTGGGGGGGAGTGGATGGTCTTTAAAGGTCCCTTCCCACCCAAACCATTCTGTCATTCTATGAATTAATGCTCCCACACAGGACGGGTTGAAGGGGACAGTGCTGTCCCCTCCACTGTTGTCACCTGGGAAGGGAATGGAGGTGGAAGCCCATACCTTGTCCTCCAGACGGTCCATCAGAGCTGGGGAGATGTGCCCAACCTTCCCCATCAACGTCACCACCGTTCGGGTGCCCTCCAGCTCCGTCCAACGTAGTTCCAGCTTCTTGATGACTTCGTTGAGCAGTTTGCTCTCTTTCCCCTGCTTGATGGCCAAAAACTCTGCCAGGGAGGCAAGTTGCCTGAAGGTGAGACGCCGCAGCCGCCACAGCACCTCCTGCTCCACTGACTGCATCTCCTTCCTGCTGCTCTCCATCCCCAGGGAGTAGAGGCTCTTCAGGAGGTTCACCAAGGTGTTATTCCACACCTGAGAAATCTGGGCAGTGGAGAGAAGTCAGGAAAAGGTGTTGGTGAGAGATAACATGAGAGTATTTGGTTGCCATCATGCCAAACACCAGGCAACGTTCTGCCTCTATACAAAGAGCTACAGAACTTTGAGGGGGAGACAAGAGTGTCCTCCTCAGCTCGAGGACATCCTGCTGTCCCATATCCCCCCACAATGGGAGACCTCTGCTCCTCCTCACAGTCAGAGACAGACTGGAACGACCCAGCACCCCGGTGAGGAAGAGGAAGCTCAGCACCTGGTACCACCAGCCAAAGCCACGCATCGATCCCAGCATCGTGTAGGAGCCTCAAAAGGTAATTCCACGTTGCTCATAGAGCTCCCTCTGCCTCAGAGAAGGAAGTTACAGAGATTTCCTACCAGTTGGGTGAAATATTTAACTAGACTTTACCCTTCTCTGGAAACTCTGACGTTTCCTGGTGTGGCTGGTAAACCCAAGAGCAGTAGGAAAGTGCTAATTCAGGGACAGGAACTTGAGGGTCTCGTGGAGAATGCCACGGGACCCCAACTCAACACCTCAGGTCAAACAAAAAACTTCTCCTAAAAGCTCCAATTTCTCTCCAATGTCTCTGAAAGGAGCCTGGGTACGAATCCCACCAGTTGCTGGGAGCACCAGGACTCTGCCCCCAGAACTTCTCTGCCTGGTCACAACTGGGAGCCCTGGCAGAGCTGGTGGTTTCCCACCAGCTTCCATCTCCTTCGGCATCCATTGGGGAATGCCTGGCACCTCTTTATTTCCTCGGCTGTGCCGTGCAGCAGGAAAAAGAAATTCCAGCCTGAAAGCTCTCCTGATTTCTATGAAAACAAACCCCATCCTTAGAACAACGTTGATTCTGATGGGCCTTTCAGAAAGAATCACCGTACCAGCCCCTAGTGCCTGGCCCTGACCTTACAGAATATTAGGAACAAGGAGATGGTTTTTGGGGTGAGGGTGCAGGAGGCAAACGAGGCAGCACCGTGAGACAATGAATTTCAGGCAGGAGGGAGCAGAGGGGTTTGGGCAAACAAAGGCTTTAACTCTCTGGCCTGTCCAAATTCCAGTGTTTTCACCACATGGCAAATTCCTTAAGAGCTGCTCAGGCACAATTCAGCACCTTGGGCACAAAAGCGACCCGAGGGCTGCTCTGCTAAAGCCTGAAAAATAAATATCACGGATTAGGATGCAGCTGGGGAAAAAGAAGCCGAGCTTGTGATCACAAGAAGATCACAAGAAGAACCAGGATGATCCCCTGGCTGATCCCTTGCCTTTTTCACCCAGTCAGGCGTAGAAAACGCGTCTCGCAGCCTGTTAAGAGCCCCTTCCCTCAACGCTGTCCTGGCCCAGGCCTCCTCTGCTCTTCAAAATCTCTGCCTTGTCGACACAAGGGCATCACAAGCGGATTAATTTTAATTTCTTTGCTTCAGAGCACCTTCCCATCTGCACAACGACCTCTTAGATCCCGTTATCTATGACGGCGGCTGCACTAACAGCTCGTTGGAGAAGGATCGTGGTGTTCACAGCGAGTTTGCCTCCTTTACATCTCAAAAAATGCAGCGTGACAGCATGGTTTGGTCAGCTCTGGGGCATCCCCCCCCTGGAGGGGTCCCCAAGGACACAAGTGCCCCCTTGATGCGTGGTGACAGCGACACAGGAGGACGTAGATGAGCAGGAATGGGATTTTCACTCCAAATAGAGCGATGTCGCAACGTTTCAGGTCAATGGAGCTGAAGAGGCTCCCTCAGGATAAATCCCACCTCTCTGCTGTCCTTAGGCAGGTTTTAGGGAGCAGAAATTAGGGATCAGGAGAAATAGGAAACGTCTGTAGAAGGTTTGAACCCCCAGAGCTCTGCCAGGAATTTCATGGGGTTCAACAAGGCAAGTTCAGAGGTCAAGGCAATCCCCAGAACCAGCAGAGACAGAGGGAGGAGTGGATGGAGAAGGACTTGGGGGGATAAAAGCTGGCCACAGGCCGGCAACATGGACTAGCAGCCCAGAAAGCCTTGGGTTGCATCCCCAGCAACGTGGCCAGCAGGGCAAGGGAGGGGGATTCTGACCCTCTGCTCTGCTTTCTGGAGAAGAGAAGGCTCCAGGGAAACCATCTTGGGGCCTTTCAATAAATAAAAGGGGCTTAAAAATAAGACTGAGAGACATTTTACTGAGGCCTGTGACACCAAAGAGGGGCAATGGAGCTGGTGAGGGGTCTGGAGATCAAGGAGAAGGGTCTGGAGAACTTCTGAGGAGCAGCTGAGGGAGCTGGGGGTGTTCAGCCTGGAGTTGGCTGAGGGGAGACCATCTCACTCTCTCCAGCTCCCTGAAAGGAGGGTGCAGCCAGGGGGGGTTGGTCTCTTCTCCCAAGGAACAGGCGATGGGACAAGAGGAAATGGCCTCAAATTGCTCCAGGGGAGATTTAGGATGGAGATTGGAAACAATTCCTTCCTGGCAAGGGTTGTCAAGCCTTGGAAGAGGCTGCCCAGGGCAGTGGTGGAGTGTGTTTAAAAGCTGGACAGATGTAGTGCTGAGGGACATGGGTCAGTGGTGGGTTTCTCTGTGTCAGGTTAGTGGTTGGAATTGATGATTTGAAAGGTCTTTTCAAACCTAAATGGTTCTGTGATTCTATGATTCTGTAACAGGACAGGGACAAATGTTTTAAACTGAAAGAGGAGAGATTCAGATGAGATACTGGGAAGAAATTTTTCATTATGAGAGTGGTGAGAACCTGGCCCAGGTTGACCCGAGAAGCTGTGGCTGCCCCATCCCTGGAGGGGTTCAAGGGCAGGTTGGAGGGGGCTTGGAGCAACCTGGTGTGGTGGGAGGTGTCCCTGCAGGGCAGGGGTGGCACTGGGTGGTCTTTAAGGTCCCTTCCCACCCAAACTATCCTATGACCCCTCAAAGCATGTTCCAGGAGCTGTAGGTGTTTCAGTAGCAGCCACC
The DNA here is from genome assembly GCA_004320125.1 of Scolopax mira. Lineage (NCBI taxonomy): Eukaryota > Metazoa > Chordata > Aves > Charadriiformes > Scolopacidae > Scolopax > Scolopax mira. Next base: position 4,795 of record BJBW01015841.1, read on the forward strand.
TGGGCCACCACCAGCCGCAGAGGATGGCACTCAATTTGATGGAGCTGCCAAGGTTTGACCGAACAACGTGAGGAGCACAGTGCACTGGTTCCCTTCAGATGCCCCATCTCACCCAGTGGCTTCTTTGGGGCTGTGAACTGGTGAGAAGAATCCGAGATGACTCCAGCAAGATGCACAGGTGGGGCATCACAGGCACCAGCAGCTCTTGGCAGGCCGTCTGGCCGCGTGGCTCTGACACCTCTTTGCCACTAAATGGCAAAAGTGCAGCTCTATCTCACCAAGAAAACTGAAAATTCAAGGAAGCAGGAGGAAGGTAGGGTTCAACAAGGATTATCTCTGTTACATTTTGTCTCTGGTCCAATAAACAGCGTTTTCAGAGACAAATAATCAGGTGTCCTGCCCAGAGCTGCTAATTTCACCTCCCGATCCCTTCCACTTCGTTTTTGAACGGGCAGAGTACAAACCCTAAACAAGCAGCCCGCTCCAGCTGGTCACACCAGTTCAATCCCAGGAGCACTGGCTGCTTTCCAGCTCGTATTCCTTCCCTTAAACCCTTCCGTGGTGAGGAGGGAACCTACCTGGGAATCCGTGATGCTGATGAGCTCCTGGAACCTCTCGTCTTGCAGAATGCTCTCCGTTTCCAGTTTCTTTTCCGCTGCGAGCCGGGAGAGCTGAGTAATTACTAACGAGGTTTGGTTGCTGTTAAGCTCATGGAGTTTGCTCAACTGGAAGAGTTCCTGAGGGCTCGTGGCTGTTTCAATCAGTTCCCCAATCACTCTGTGCTCCGGGTTTCCGCTCTCCTCCACCTGCTCTTTGACTGAGAATCCATCTGCCCAGCTGGAAGGGCTGGAAGCATGAAACAGAGCCAAAGGTGCTTGAGGCAGAGCTCTTGCCATCACCACCTTCCCCGCCGGCACCAGCAGAGAAGCTGGAACTGCCGAGGGAGTAGAGAGGAAGGTACCCAAGTGCCGCCAGCAGCAGCGTCGCACCAAGCGGGCCGCCATGGTGGAAGGTGTTGGCGGGGGGTAAAGAAAGGCCAGTAACCAGCTGGAGGTCAGCGCCACATCTCAGGAACACTAGGAAAAGAAAAGAAACCCTTTAGGAGCTGAAGAATTTCAGAGATCAAAAGGAAGAGCCAACTTCTGGCATGGTTTGTGAGAAAAGGAATGGTTTGACCGGCAATATTGGATGTGAATGGGGCAATAAAAGTTTCTGGGTGATTGAGCAGAAAAACAACACTGCAGAAGAGGTTTTCTGCTGGGGTAACCTGCACCCAGCCCCACTTAGGGGCTGCCAAACTCCAGCACGGCGCTCCATAGTGGCTACCAGTGGGTTTGAAGCACATTCACCTCCTCGCTGGCCCCGACTGAGCCTTCCCGACCTCCAGAGACACAAGTCCCATTTCCCCGGCCACTCCCCGTTTCCCCACACCACACTCCCTGGGCTCCCTCCTTCCTTTCCCAGCCTCTGCTTCTCAAAGCCCTCGGGCCTCTCCCTTCCCCTGGAGCCATTTCCCTCAGCCCGGCCCACACCTCCCTCAGAGTCCGCCGGGCCTGGTCTCCCCCCCGGGGCCTGGCCGATTCCTCTCACAGCGCCCCCGAGCCCGATCCTCCGCCCTCAGGCTCTTCCCCTCAGAACCCCCAGGCCTCGGTTCTCCTCTCCCGGGCCCGGTTCTCCCCCATCCCGCCGCCACCGCGCCTGACCTCTCCCGCCCCAGCCGCACACGGGGCCGGCAGCGCATATGCGCCGACTCAGACTGATGGCGTCATCGCGCCGCGGCCAGCGCCTATTGGCCGAGGCGCCGGCGCGCGAGACGCGCCACTTCCGGTATGCGGAAGGGATGGCGGCCGCCATGTTGGGCCATGGTCGAACCCGAGGTCCAACGCGCCGTCCCCGCTGCCTAACCCGGCCTGGAGCGCGGCGGGAGTCCTGCCTGAGGCCGTGGGTCAGGCTGGGCCCGGTCTGCCCCTCCAGGCCGCCATTTTTTGAGGCGGTGGGTCCCAACCCACAGTGGCAATATGGAGTGTGGGAGTGAGGCCGAGTTGCTGTGAGGCTGCGAGGGTGAAGTGGCGTTGGGGCTGCCTCTCTGTGGGCCCGAGCCCCGCTGCCGACCTTCCCTGGCCCTCCTCCTTCCTCAGCTCGCCTTCAGCCCCCCTAAAGCCTCCCCAAGGGGGTGCCCCGGCTTCTTCAGGGGAGGCTTTTCCCCACCTTGTCCTTCTCTGGGGCTGCTCTAGGGCTGATGGACCAGCGTGACCTCGTTGAGGTTTTCCTGAGTTCTCCCTGTGTTTTGTTTTCCTGCTGTGTCAGTGTCCAAACAGATCAGGGCTCGGCTGTGGAAACGCATAAAAGACAAAGAATGTGGGTTGGCAGGAATGAGGAGGGGCAGCTCCATCTCACAGTGGTCAAATAAAGCCAGAGACTGATTTATGAAAGGGGTATTTCTCAGGGCTCGGGGCCTCGGGGGTTGGTTTTGGGGGTGTTATTTACACACACACACATCGAGTCGGCAGAGAGGAGTTGGCCTCTCTGAGTGTGAGCGTGGGGTTACCCTGGCTAAAACTCAGCAGATTTTTCCCTTTTTTTGTGCCGAAAACGGCCGGGCAGGATTTCGTGTCTGTTTTGAAAAGCGTGAGCCTACTTGAGGTTTACTCAGGACACTTAAAAATAGTATTTAGAGGTCTTGATGCTGGTTTTGGTCACTGATAAATCCTGGTGCACCCTCTCGTGGGACCCAGGCTCTTGAGTCAGGCGCTGTCTCCCTACGGAACGTGGTCACTGCTCGGTTGGACGTCCCTTCCTGATATCCAGAAGGATTTGGGCTCCTATAAAAGGCAGATGACTTTGCCCACCTTGGTCTTGTGTGCCACAGAGGGACAGGAGGTCTGGCAAGGGCTGCCAGTGCTCGGTGTCCCACCAGAATCCCATTTTCTGCGTGACTGAAGAATTTAGAAGGAATTGGGAAGAATGGAAGAATTTGGAAGGGCTTTGGGAGAAGCTGGAAGGAATTGAAGCATTTGGAAGGAATTTGTCTCCTCCAAAAGCTTGTCTCCAGTTGAAGACTCATGGAAGGGCTGGCAGGGACCCTACAGAGAGCCGGCAGGTTGCCCAGAGCCACCTCCAGTTGAGTTTTGGGTTCTCCAAGACCAGAGACTAGACAACTGGTTCCTGTGTTAGCTCGTGGTTAACTTGGTGTCCACCAAAACCCCCATGGTCTTCTCTGACACGCTGCTGGGTGGCCCCCAACATGTCCTGGGGCCTGGGGTTGTCTCTCCCCAGGAAGTGGCAGTTCTCATTGTTGAAACCCATGAGGTTCTCCAGCCTGTTGAGGCTGCCTCTGGATGGCAGCCTGACCCTCTGGCCCATCAACCACTCCTCCCACTTTGGTGTCATCTACAAACCTGCTGGGGGAACCTCATCACAGCAGTTCACTGGAAGAACCTCCCAGAGACACAGTGGTGTCCACATCAGAGGTTCTCAAGATGAACCTGGATGGGAAGTGAGATTATCCTACCTAAGGTCCCTTCTCCATGGAGGGTTGCACCTGGTTGGACTTTCCAGGGCCAACCTGGGCTGCCCTATGAGTCTGTGATTGACAGCATCCACCCTGGGGACTTCCCAGGTGCCACCCACCAGCCCTGACTTGGGCACACTTGTCCCCGCTTGATTTACAAGCTGCTGGAGAATGTCCTTGATGGTCTCCACCAGCCAATAGCTCTGAACCTGTTGGGTGGCTTTGGGTTTCCCCTCGCTGTGCAGATGGAGGGTGAATGGAGGGTCATCTCCTGGGTAGGGTTCTTTGACATCCTCCTAGAGGTTCCTGCTTGGCCTTGGAGAGGGCAACCACTCCCAGGGCTGGAGTTTGGTCAAACCCACCTTGTTTGCTGTGAGGAAAACCACCCCACCCAGCCATAAACTACCCCAAGACGGGGTGGAAAGCCCCAGCCATGGGGCACAGTGGCTTCTTCATCCAGCCCTGGGGCAGAACGAGGGTGAGAAACCCAACACGGTGGCACCCTATGTCCCCATCAAACCAACGTTGGCTCTTTGGTGGTCCCCTTGGGGTGCACCTTGCCCCAGCGTGGTGGCACCCTGTGTTGCCATCAAAATGTGGTTGGTTCTTTGGTGGTCCCCTTGGGGTGCACCTTGCCCCGATGTGATGTCACCCTATGTCCCCTTGGGGTTGACCTTCCAAGTATGGTGGCACCCTATGTCCCTTTGGGGTGCATCTTGCCCCGGTGTGGTGGCACCCTATGTCCCCATCAAACTCAGGATGGCTCTTTGGTGGTCCTCTTGGGATGCACCTTGCCCCAGTGTGGTGGCACCCTATGTCCCCTTGGGATGCACCTTGCCCTGGTGTGGTGGCACCCTGTGTCCCCATCAAACCCCAGTTGGTTCTTTGGTGGTCCTCTTGGGGTTCACCTTGCCCTGGCGTGGTGGCTTATGGTGTCCAGTGCCAGCACCCTTTGGGGCCAGCACCCTCCGTGGCCACCTTGTGACTTGAGGTGACGGCAAACAAGGTGGGATGGACTTGGCTCCTGGCTGGGTTTGTCCCACTGGGAATTTCCTGGTGACACCACAAACATCTCGGGCAGCTCCCATAAAAGAGGTCCTTGTCCCTGTGGGTGACAGGAGGCAGGATGACGCCCTGCCGAGCGGTGTCACCACCGCTGCTGCTGCTCCTGCTGCTGGGACTGGTCAAGGCCACCACGCACGGGACAGATGGCTCCACAGTGGGGTTGCCTGGATCCGTGTCTCCATCCCCACCGGGGCTCTTGGCCATCAGCTACGGGGACGTCATTGCAGCGGCCGTGGAGCTGCTCAACGCCAGGGCCATCAGCCCCTACGTCCTGCGGCTCCGGGAGGTCCATCACCGCCCCGGTTGGGTGAGTGCTGAGCTCCTCCAGCTCGGGAGTGGGATCCGACCCATTTTTGGGCCAAATTTGGCCCATCTTAGGGCTGGATCCAGCATATTTTTGGGGGAATCTGGCCCATTCTGAGGCTGGGTCTGACCTTTGATGGGGATGGAGCCCACCAAGTTTGGGGCTGCATCTGAGCCATCTCCGGGTTGGACGTGGTCCCTTTTGGGGGTGGTTTTGGGGGCTGGGCGTTGGGGACGATGGTGCCATGGGTCCCTGATGGCTTTTGTCCCCTCTCCCAGCCCAGTGACCTGCAGGGACGGCAGGACCTGAGCTTCACCGTGGAGGAGACCACGTGCCAGGCTCCGGGAATGGCCACCACCGCCTGCAAGAACCGCTGGCTCGGGGTGAAGCTTTGTCCCCAACATGGGGACACTGAGATATGGGGCGGGGGGTGGTGGTTTGGGTTCCTGGTGGCCTCATCTCACCTGTGTCCCCTCTGTGTCCCCCCCCCAGATGGTGATGTGGTGCCAGGGCAACGTCTTCCTGGAGCAGCAGCAGCCCATGGTGGAGCTCTCCTGCGAGAAGTTGCCTACCGTGGTAAGAAGGTGGCCCAAATCACCCCTTCCCCTCCCCAACAACCATGGGACGTGTCCCCAAGGTAGGGGCTGGGGTGGGAAAAGGTCACCCAGACCCCCCCACCCCACCTTCTCCCCCTTCTCCTCCTCCCCCCAGCTCGGCCGTGTCCGCACCACCAAAATCAAGGATTTTTTCACCAAACTCAAGGAACGTTTCAGAGGATTCTTCCGACGCGGGAAGATCTGGATCCGCGACAAACTCAAGCTCAAAAAGTCCAGATCCTGAGGGGGGGACATTGTCCGTGTGTCCCCCCCGTGTCCCCCCCAATTTGACCCCCAACCTCTGCCCCCCCCCCCGGGTGCTCTCCTTGCAATAAATGTCCCTGCAACGCTGCTCCGGTGTCACCCCGTGTCCCTCTGTGCCCCCCCCCTTTCCATGCCCAACCAAGGGGTTCCCGGGGCTGGGGACACCCCAGGGAGGGGGGTCCTGTCCCCAAGGGGGACCAGCCGTGCCACCACCCCCACCTTGTGTCCCCCCCCCCCAAAAAAAACTGTCACTCTGTGGGTTGGGGCCCGGCGTTTCCGGAGGGAGGGGGGAGCTGAGCCTTGGGGTGGGTTTCCCAACCTCCTGGAGGGGGGATAAAAGGGGATCCAGGGGGGTGGCCCTGGGGACAAGGGTGGCTCTGGGGACAAGGGTGGCCCTGGGGACAAGGATGGCCCTGGGGACAAGGATGCTGGGCTCCTGGGCGCTGGTGCTGGCGGTGCTGGGGGGGGGCTGCGCCCTCCCGGCCCCCCTCTCCTACAGCCAGGC
>BJBW01015844.1:0-24077 GCA_004320125.1 Scolopax mira
ACACCACTGGTTACAGGCCTCCAGCTTGAACTTGCTCCATTAATCATTACCCTTTGGGTCCTGTCACACAGTCAGTTCTCAATCCAATGTATGATGGCATTAGACTGAAAAATTGGACATCCTGTTTCCAAATTTAACTGCAGACTCCCCCATATTGTTGAACTAAACATTTATTCTTTGATTGCATCCATTCTCTCTCCATAAAAAAGGATATTCCACTTGTGTGCTTCGTCTGCAAACAGGCTAGGCAGGTATTTACTTTTAACTACCTGCCCTGCACTACCTTCTACAGCGTCTAGAGGTGCAGGATTGTATTGTGAAGTTGCTGTGACACCATGGAAAACTAACAGCCTAGAAGCACATTTCTTGTGAAGTAGTAGAGGAGAGAGGAAGATTTAGAATCTATTATGAGCCTTCTTTTACTGTCGTGAGACTCACCAACTCCTGCTTTTAATAACAGTAATTTAGCTTTCCTTAAACAGAATCACAGGTAACGGTGAAATATGTTAGGGAGCACTCATTTCTGAACGCAGCAGAAATTAAATTTTACTTGCGTGGGACACAGAATTCTATCATGATAAATTGCAGTGCATTTACTAAGCCATAATGTGCTTTTATGACTGTGATTTGTGCATAGTAAATTGTGTTGAAAAACAAAACAAAAACAAGCACAGCCCACAAATTCTGTATACTTTCAAGTAAAGCACATTTTCATGGATGGGAATCTTTTCCTAAGTATAAAGCATTTAAAAATAATTTTCTGATACAAATCAAAAGAAATAAACCAGTGAGACAAAAAGTATTAAACATTCTGACATCATTAGCATGAAGAGAATAATATAAAATACTCTATTAAAAAAGTTATGCCATGCAATTAATGAAAAAAATGCCTTTTACTACATCTGATATACATAAAAATGGTCTAGGCAGTACAAAAAAAGTCTTTAAAAAGCTGTTGAATGAGTCTCAAATAGTATACTTTTATAGTCATGATGACTATAAAATGCTATCAGTAACTATACAATTAACTTAAAACTTCTAAGTATCATGTGACGAAGATATATGTGGAAATAAAAATCTAACTTTTAAAATTTCAGCTAAAGATTGTTTTCTTAAAAGCACGATTCTGTCTGTATTAGAGACGGTGAGAATATTTTAAACCATACAGTGGATATGACAGAAAATATCAGTTTGCTGTTCCCAGAATGTTATGCAAGAACTCATGAATAGTTCTTTGTATGTAGTAAAGATCCTTGTAACATAGATCTTACAGAAGAATTGAAATAAACATGAAAATGTAAACTACACATGATAAAATGACTTACGTATGTAAATTCTATCTCAATGGAAAATATTGAACAATACGTAAAATGTTAAATAATACTCCTTATTGATAATTAATCAGGTGAACCACATTAACTTAAAGAATTAAGTCCCTCAGGGAAATCTTTTAATGGCTGTTATTCCCGTAAATATGATTTTTTTTTTAATTACTGATAGAAGACCCCAGGCTCTGCAGTGCCCTGTGTGCTATTAACATAGAGATTAAAAATTACAGATGGTTGGAAAAAGTAGAAGTAATGAAAGTTTTCCAAGAGTATTGATGGGTTTTGTCTCACTGTCAGGTGCTACTTTTTCCTTCAGAATTATAATACTTTTCAGCATGACTCCTGAAGAAACAATTTGTCCATCTGCTTATGCTTTCCTACTCTACTGTTCACTTGCAAATTTCAAAGCAACCTAAAAACAAGCATAAAGTTTCATAAATATTCTTCTGTTAAAAGTTGTCTTTAGTCAAGAACTTGCCTTTTGTGATTAATTAGTTTTGCTGTGCTCATGTGACCTTGACTGTCATTGATTGGCAATCATTTTTAACATTGCATTAAAATGTTTAAATCATGTTTAACCGGTATTGTTCTGGTATAGTATAAAGGACTTTGCTGAGGCTCCTAATACTAATATCAATACATTTTAAAATACTTTTTATTACTATAGATAAAGCTAAAAAATAAATTACAGAGAGGAAAACCAAACACAGGAATGATTATTGCTTGTTTTAAGCATCAGGACATCAGGTCCTTCTGGAAATTACATATGATCTTTTGGTCATATTTTGATTGTGCTAGACTATACAATACAAAGCAAGGAAAAATAAACCCTGTCAATTTTAAATAGATACATGCTTGCTAATTCCACAAAATATATATTACTGTAGGCACAGGAATACCTCCAAAAACACAGGATCATTAATCATGTGTTAAGTGCTAGTATAATCTCCTAATAGTTTGTACTGACATTTTATGTGAAATTGACACATTTTAGTTCCTGAAATTAGATATTAGTGTGATATTTTATTAAAATTTACAACATGTAAGTGATAAACTGAAAACCAATGATGATATAAAACTATTACATGGAACATGGTTAATGATAACAATCATAACAACTTACTTGTTTTTTGAGGAAGTTAGTTATAAGTCTCTAGTCAGGAATATCTCAATATTATTTTTTTTTTTATTCAATCACATTTGTTTCACTGACAAAATTAGGGGCAAAAAAAAGGACATCAGATTTACCAGAGTAAATCCAGATGCTAGTGACTCCATCATTCTCACATCCTAAAATAAATTTAACGAAGGTGTTTTAAGTGTGAACAACTTCTTAATAGAACAGCTTTTCTGGGGCGTGTCCTTAGGGTTTTCATGAATTTGCTGAGGATTAAAATGCTTACAGGAAAACTCACATTAAAGATGTACCTAGCTGCAGAGATTCATGAAATGATGCAAACGCTTCTAGATTACCTATATTTTATGCACATGCCTCTCAACCTAACTTTTTATTTATTTTGCCATGACACTGTATGACTTCTGTCAGATGTTGTCATTATCTTTAGTTTGAGCAAGTTTGCATTTTCCACAGCAGTTTTTTATCAGTCTCTTTTCAAATGTAGTGAGGATAATATTTTTAAAATGCAACTATGAACTATCAGATGCTTTTCTTTGTGCTTCTAAGAGCGCTTGTGACTGTGTGCTCCCTCTGGGTAAGGTCTGTTTCTCTGTATCTTCCACAGCACTGTTCCCTTTTTCATTCAGATTAATCACCTTTCTGAATATTCTGCAATTTCCACCTAACCTGCACGCACAAAGTTCATTTACATGGGAACCCATCAAGCAAGAAAGCTATAGGACATAACTTTGCCTCATCTCAATGCAGAGCCTAAGGCACGTGGATCTGCATGATCTGCATAATGTTTTTTGGTCCCATAGCAAAGATTGTTCATGTGACCACCTATCTGTTTCTAGAGCTGAATCAACACACTGTGATATCAAAATAGAGGATAAAGAGAGGAGTACACTATCCTTTATGCTCTCCTTCCTGACACTGCTTCTGCAGAGCTCCATCCACTACACACAGTAAAGAGCTCCAGTTTGCCAGACTCTCACTCAGGAAGGCCTAAATGAATATTAGCACGCTTAATACATTCCATATTTAAAATGGAACAAGATAATTTCATTTTTGAAAATTAAGATGTATATACAGTGAAAACAGACACTGTAAAGACAGACAGATATACTTGTTTCTCTTCATAAGCTATTCACAGTACTACTGTAGAGTAGCAGAGCATTTCTGCTATAAAACCCCCAAGTTATCAACATGGTGAACAAAGGGTGTCGTCTCAAGAGTATTTTCTTCTGTGCCTGACCTGGTGAGGCTACACAGCTCAGACTTTTGGAGGATACTGTTAGCTGATTGTTAAAAAATTGGCAAGGGAGGACTATAAAAACTCTCTTGAAGCACAATACGGCCCCCTCGGTTTAAATAACAAATCATGTATGTACAAAAGCATGACACACATCAGATGTGTTCTAAACCCCCTAATGATTAGAATAATATGCTAACTACTTGTCAAGAAACCCAGATAAATTGTTACTGTGCACCCTGCATTTATTTGTTAAGAAACCACAGCACAAGACAAGAGATGAACTTTCAGTGAACCCTCAGAGGTTGCTCAAAAGACTCTGGGCCACATTAAGCTAACAGTTGTGCTCTCATGAATGCAGATCAACTTTTTTGAAATCAATTTATTTTCTTTAGAGTAAAACCTAAATAAACCATATCAGAATTAGGCCTTTCAAATGTAAAGAGAAAATTTGAGATATAGAAAAGGGAAATATCCCCTGAGGATAAACAACTGACTATCTATAATGAAAATCAGAAAGCTTTGTTGTTGGGTTTGGAGAAAAAGATTCATTGTCTGTAGAAATGCCATTCCTGTTTGTTACACTTTAAACAATGTAATCACATTTATAAAATTTTGCTTACATGTTCACTAGTATAGTCTAACCCTCAGCAATTAATGCACTAATTGTTTGATACAGATAGCTGTAAAGTACTCTAATTATACAGATTGTTTGATGAGAAAAGAAAATGATTTCATTCTGCAGCAAATGTGAAAAAGATGCTTAAAATTGATGGCTTTGCTCAGTACAGAACATAATAGGAAAAAAAACTGTTCACATTTTGAAAAGCAGGGAAGTAGAAGAGTAATAAAAGCAGATGTTCACACAATTGCATCAGAATGCTATAAAGTTCACACTATTGTAGCTGCAATAACTAGTGTTATCTGTGTTGCAACCTGCCCAACGCCATTGCTATAATTGATTATAGCAAGAGGTGCGTTCAGTTTTCACGGGAAAACTGAGAAAGATTCACAGGTTTTCTTACGAGTCAAGAGCTCAGCAAAATACCCCTATGATTTTTTGGGACAAAGAATATACACATACTCCGTCTTGTACAGTGCTAGTTATGCTCCCATTGCTTACCAGTCACCACCATTCAGGCTGGATAACATGTTTATGAAAATATGACATAGAATTGAGAATTATTTTTAACAATATATCCATGTTGTTCAGATTTATTAATTTAGTATAAAAACAGACAAAACTCGGGTGGGGAGGCTGGCTGGGTTCGGTGTGGGTTTTTTCTTTTTGTTTTTTTCTTTTGAGATGTTGAATATTCTTAAGTCTAACCTTCAAATTAAAGCAGAATATATATAGACAGATATGAAATTAAAACGAAAAATATTTTCCTGGATTTAAGGCAAAATGAAAGCTGTAAAAGACAAGAGGGAACAACAAATTCCCTCTAACACACACCAAAAAAACTCCATGCAAACACGAAGTTTTTGAAAAAATGGAAGGTAAAAGCAGAGCTTAAATTATACAAATTCTGGGATTTCAAAGACCTCTGAGACAGTCTACACAAAATATTTTCTTCAAACCAGCCTTGCAATTTTAGCTGATATCTTTATTTAAAAGACTTACTATACTTACTTACATATTTTTTCTTATTTACATATTTTAATAGAAAATTGCATAATCTCTTTAGGATTTTTTCATGCAGTATCACTTTCTCTATATTCTGTATTTTTAAAGCAAGCTCCGAAAATCCCTTGTTGACATTTTAGAGAATTCTATTTACTGCTTCTTCTCTGGAGAGGATAAACTATAAGGGTCATTACCAAGGACAACGTGGTCCTAAAAGAAGCTCTGCAACTCATGTGTGAAAATAAAGATGAAAGAGATATTCTTTAGTAAGGTTAGCATAGGGCTTCCGTGGATCTGCAGAGAGCTCTTACAAGAGCCAAAGGATTATCATTAACATTATCCACTCCCCAGCTGAAGGCTTGTGCTAGTTGTGGACATAGTCCATTAAACTTGTTTCTAACTTTTATGGCCCATATCTAAAGACAGGACACAGCAAGGCAAAATGGAAGAGCAAACTCAGGACAAAAGCTAAGGAGACAGAAGTAAAATAAAACATTTTGCATAGGCAAGCCATGCACAGACTACTAAGATATGATCTGTTTATACTCTGTATGTTTTATACAACTTGCTGCTCTGAATTGGGTTAACCCCAGCGTAATTCATATATTTTAAATTAAATTACTTCTGATCGTAATATTTTTAATGAACATCCCATATGAAGTAACATACATTTTACCTTTTGAACATGATTAATTTCATTACATATCAACGAGAATAATACAAAAGTGAACAAGTAGTGTGAACTTGACTGGCTTTGCAAGCAGACAGCTAGATAAAAATGATTCTGTAAGGGATTATATTGGAGGGTGGTTTTCCTTCCTTTGTGGCAGCCTACTATGTTAGAAAATAAACAGGATTTACAGATCCTATTACATATGAAATTCACAATAGCTAATAAAAGAATGGATAGTGAAGGTTTAACGCAAATGGTCTGAGTGCCCTGTTAAAAGGGTCAGAAAGCCCATTTTAACAGGAAGAAAATTAATAAATTGCCAGTTTTTGAAAAAAGACCATGTTCAATATAATTTGTCAAACACTTTATCACAATTCTTTGAATTAAAGGTTATCCTCAGAAAGATGGAATCCAGAGCTAAGGTAACAATTTTCCAATACTAGTGAATCGTAAGGGAAAGGTACTCTTAAATCCTCTTGAAATTATTTCTCTTCTGTTCTTCCTACTTTTCCCCTGTCTTATGCAGAAATTATTATCCAAAGGGAAGTCAGATCAAACATTTGAAAAATAGATCGGATGAAAAAATTTATGATATTTCCTGCCATTTATTCTGACCTGAAAATGGTTGACTTCTATGTTCATGTGTCCTCTGTTGAACTGTAATAATATACTTGAACCCATAAAATATTAAAAATTTCCTGAAAAATCTGAAAATAAAAGTAACTATTGTACTGTACACTGTCAACTTCAGAATTTGCTAAAATACATAAAAATGCTAGCTTCATACTTAGTGCTGTAGCTAGTTTAGCATAAACTAACAGAAGCTCCAAAGACTCAATGTAGTATAAAAGCTTTTCTTTTTAAAGTTGTTTTCTGGCATTGGTACTGTACAATTGCCTTGAAAAACCCTGTTTAACATTGTTAATGTTATCTGGATTTAACCCAGCAAGCAGCGATGTCAAAATTTATAGGTAAGAACACATGAAGAAGTTGACTCATGACACGAGTAAAATGTTTAAGTAAGAACATCTTCCCCTTTTATAAGAAACATTCAGAAAAATCATCAGCAATTCACAACCAAAAAAGCCCTAACCAAAAAATCAAGACCACCAAACAAACTAGTTGAAACAGTTTTATTACAGATTTCTCACTTTTGTTCCTGAACAACAATGAGGAACAGATGCATCAACACACTTAACACCAAAATCTGATCTAAAAGAATGCATATTGTCTATCCCAGAAAGCCAAATCATCAGCCTTTTAACACCCAATTGCTATGGAAAGCTTTGAATTAGTACCACTAGCAAATTCAAGCTTACAAATTTTATTTTTCATTTATTTCTTGCATAAAGGTCATAGCACGGAACACTTTTACACAGTCTCTTGAAGACAGACTGAAATGCTTATTTGGGCCTGGAGTTTGAAATGTTCACAAACATTTGTATACGTTAGAGAGACCATGACTTAGAATCACAGAGATGCTTTATAGTGCTTAGGGATAGACACATCAATCAAGTATATAAAGCCTCAAAGCATAATATTTCTTTCATTTACTAAAAGAAACCACTATTCAAACACTGATTAGCATGATCATACATCCTTACTTAATTTTCCTATTGACATAACAGATTTTTGCTTATTCAGACACTTTTTTTTTGTTTGTTTAAAAAAAAATCCTTTTAAAACACTTTAAAAGTTAAGCTAATCATTTTATATTTCACAAGATCTGAGCGTTCTCTTACATTCAAGATTCTTTTTGATGCAATTTAAAATTAGCAGCTTCTGAAACATCTGCCAGAGATAGATGCTTTGGACACTGCTAATTGCTAAATCATGTGCAGCTGTACACATTTTTGATAGCCCTTATAGCTCACAAAACTGCTTCAAAGGACATATATCTAAACAATTCCCTCTATTATAATCAGTCTTATCATGTTTTGATACACAAAAGCAATGCTTGCAGGTTCAGATGCAGAAATTTAAGAAAGCTTCTGTTCAGTAGATTACATCTATTTTAAGATACAGTAATTTTTTTTCTTGAGATTGTAATAAGGAGAAGACTGGAAAAAATAGAACAATTTTGTTCTTCTGTGGAAAATAGCATACTCTTGGCATTTCTAGAATATGCCAAGAAAGAAACTGCTTTCAAATGTCAAAGAACTTGAGTTTTTCATATATTGAGAAAAGATAGTCATTACCATAATGGTTTTGTGCTTCTTTGGAACACCAGCAGCAAGAAAGTAGCTCAAATTACCATGAAATAATAGATTAAACCAATGGAAGAAGTAGAAATGAAGGTCTGTGACTGGAGGGGGAGGAACCCAATGGTACGGTACCTCAGTAACCCTGAAAATATTTAGCAATAAATTGTTGGTCTGTTTGGGATTTCTGCAGCTACAGCAGATGAGGAAGGTCAGGATCGATCAGTTATGAGTGTGATTCTGAGCCTTTGCACCTTTGGGATTGTTTGAAAAGTTTTGTAAATTGTAGAACTCAAATCACACATACCATCTTTTAGTTGCTTGTAGGCTGATACTACATTTTGAATTCCTGGCTTATTTTGTAAATTGGATATATGGTACTCACTGATGAATAAGGACTGTAGAGAGAATTGAGTTGGATCAGCTGTGCCTCCTTTTCTGAAGACACTGAAAAGTGTGAGGTATATGAAGCAGATGAGTGAAAAAAATGCTTTCAATGAATGTCTAGATTAGGTGCTATCCTGAAAAATCTGGATTTAACCCTTGTTTGGCTTATGCTATCATGCCAAATCACTTTTAGTCATTTATACATTATTTGATACTTTCTGGATGCTTACCTCAAACACACACCTAGATTTTGACTTACATATTCTAACAGAAGCTTGTGGACTTCTCTGAACACCAGTTAGTGGTGCTATGAAGGAAAGTTAATATGGTATAAAGTCAAACATTTTAGAATAACTATGCAGACAAAGAAAATATGTATGCTCAGACTTCTGTCTCTTTGCAGGGTCTACTTGCTCTGTATTGACAAGAGCAATCACCGCAGTCTAGAACTTCCTCAAGAGTGGCAGCAGAAGGGGTGGTGCTGATCTCCTCCCTCTTATGACCAGCAACAGGACACAAGGAAATGGAATGAAGCTACGTCAGAGGAAGTTCAGATGGACATTAAGAAAAGGTTCTTCACTGAAAGAGTAGTCGGCCACTGGTAAGGCTCCCCAGGGAAGTGGTCACACCACCAATTCTGTCAGAGTTCATGGTCCATCTGGACAAAGCTTTTAGTCATGATTTAGTTTTAGTTAGTCCTGTGAGGAGCAGGGAGTTGGACTCGATAATTCTTATGGGTCCCTTCCAACTTGGTATATTCTTTGATTCTATGATTCTATGGCAATACTGTGACAATGGAAACTCAGCTGACAACCTGGACAGTTAAACTAGATGGCAGAGTCGTCTTCAATACCCTTATGTCCTTGATGCTGCTTCTGTGCGCTACCAACACTAGGAACTTTAAAGAAATCAGATTCTATATGGAGAGACCTTAGTTAGGAAACTGAAAGAAATTAGGGACTTTGACATCAGCTGTCTTGAATCTTGAATTTTCTAGCAATGAATTTGAAATAATAAAAATAATAATAATACCAACCCATACCAACCCAGTCATTAATATTTTAAAAATTTTCAGTGAGATTACTACAGAAACTCCTGGGAGAAAAATTATACATTTTTATTCAGTGCAGAGACTGGGTAGTAGAAAATGAAGTTTGGCGTGACATATTGAAGGGAAAGATAAAAAATTAGAACATCAAAGCTACACACATCTGCTGAATTGAGGTTAGAGTACTCCCAGAAAAAAAAAAAAAGTGATGATATAAACACTGTTTCCTACGACTAGCTTGTCTAAAAAGACTTCTTACTTTGATACAGGTGACACTGTTTACTGTGTGTTTTATTTTGTCCTGGTTTTTAATTTCGTTTGAATTTAAGTTGGACAGAAGTAATTTTTCAGTGACTTAGAATAGCCTCGGATACTGTTTACTTATCTTTTACTCTGCTGGCTGAAATATAAGATCATGACAGTTCTGATGCTAATAACAGTCATTAGGATGATGAGCATCCAATAGGCCACTGCAGAACTAAATAAACGCTGTAAGAGTGGGAAGATCTATCAATCAGGTGTGGCCACTCTAAGGTCATATACCCTGCAGAATCCAACTAGAGACAGATCCATCCTGGACTCTTGCCCCAGTAGGAGCAAAGCTGTAGCTTCATGGGATCTTGATTCAGAGGTAGAGCTACAAACAGACTGTGTAAAGTCCAGAACTCATCGTTTATAGCATCCCTGCCCTCAAGAAGGTTCATCAGAAAGTTGGACAATATCTATTCAAAATCATTCAAAGGCGTATTTGGTGGAAAAGCATTCTTTGGTGAAAACTTTCTATGTTCAAAGCAGATGCATTTGGAAGCTACGTTTTCCCTTTTAAGATCTTGATTTTGCAGCCTTTATGGATTTTTCATATTGTTTTAGGTACAGGATGGTAACTTCTCAAAGAATTCTTATAGAAAATGGAAATTCATAGACTATGCTCTCAATAGGTATGACAAACATGCACAAAAATATTGGGTTTTCTATCAGTAAACACTCCACTACAGAATAAATTTATGTATGTGCACAAATCTATGTATGTGCACTTCCATGTGTAATTCTAAAAAAAGCTTTTCCTAACCTAACTGCCTAGATGAAGGCTCCTACAGTCCCATTTAAACATTGAGAATTTTTGGTAGTGAGGAAGACACCACGCAAATTAAGAGAAAAAAAAGTCCAAAAGTGACCATGTAGTGATTTTCCAGCCACAGTTGTTTGTTTTTATTGTATTTATAAGCAATATGTTAAAGAAAATATTTTTTATAACAGTATAACACTGAACTAATGGAAATTCTACCTTCTACCTACTGAATAAGGTCATGCACTATGCAGATTACAGACAGGTAAATATATATAGCTTCATTGCAAGGATACAAAATTTCTGCCTCTCCTATTGAACTTAGAAAGGTGGTTTTGAGAAATCAGACTTTGCCTTTTAGGCACATACATTTTAACATTCAGATTTGACACTGTTGACCTTAATCTTTAATTTAAAAATCACATTTAAGTAAGGTTCTAATATTAGAATACATCTGGTGCTAAATATATCTGGTAGTAAATACATTTTCATTTTCGATATTGCTAACTGCACAATACTGAGCCATACAGTAGTATCTTGGCTAACTCTAAATAAGATAGATTGGTGCTAGAAGTAGCACGTCTACATTACAGCAGTTTTCTACTTGTGCTAATTTATCCTGCTTCACCATTTCACAATTGGGTCAATGCACAAAAGGACAGGAAGAAGAACTTTTTAAAATACCTGCGATTAGGTAGCAGTTTACTTCCATTAAGGAAGAAATCGAATGTGGAGTGAGGTGTTTTAAGAACTGTTTTCATCCATTATACTTTACTCCATCCTATGTATTTGCAAAGAATTTAAAGTTTTTCTTCCTTGAACATTTCAGAAAGCAAACAATAAGAAGCAGTTCCTTTGCTCAGAGTTTCAGGATCCTTTTCAGTCAACACGTATACCCAAAACATCTGCTCTCACACAACAGTGCGCAGAAAAGAGGAATTAAAGAAGTCATTCATTTTAAAGGAATGATAGGGTCAAGTCTCTGGCTAGATTACTGAAGAGAACAAACACTCTTCAGGAGTATCAAAAGACACTGTAAGACACACAAAAGCAGTATGTTCACTGAGATTTTTTTGGAAATATTGATTGCTTCCTACTATCCTATTCTGAAAAGGGTGGCAGTTATCTCCTCTGAACATAAACTACAGAAAAAATACCATGTAAAAGGGGAACCATCACAGTTGAATTTCCTGACACAAGTCAATGAGAGTTAGTTACATCTATGAAAAAAGCTTGCAGGGAGAGAATGTAAAGATTACCTTTGCTTTCATATCTTAAATCATACTGTTCTCTGTTGTAGCGGTGCAATTACAATACTGGATCATGACCTCATTTTGTTAATACTTTAACAAAATAAGTCATTTGCATTATTCCCTACTATCTTCTAAAATACATACATATTTAGCTGAATAATAAAATTCCAAGTGAAAAGGAAGAATTAGTCAATTTCAATGATAAAGGCACAACAGATTTTATACAAAATCTGATTTTTTTCTTACAATATTATGATTTCTTCACTTAGCTTACTGGATAATATATGAGTAATTGGCACTAATGTTAAGAGCAATGTTTTGTACTGGTTTGTAATCCTTGGGTCCTTGATATAAGAAAGGTGAAGATACATTAACAGGATATTAACAGGATATTATAACACATATTAACAGGATTTATTCTTCTCACTAACCCAATATGTAATTTTGTCTAATCCTTGACTTACAATGAAAATCTAAAAAGATTCTGCACCATTTTAAAAAGATGTTAAATTCTGTATTTTGGAGCTACTCTTCTGCTCCTTTGTTAAGCTAATTGCAATATTAAAAAACAACAACAAAAAACCAAACAAATGAAAAAACCCAACAAAACCCCTAAAACAAACTAAAAAACCCCCCAGATGTTAGTTATGTTTGGCTTAAAATAAAAGCAAGCGAAGTAAATAAAATAAGTAAACAAAATACTGAATAGGGTTTTCACATTTTGAGTCTTACTTTTCCTGTGCCTCAAATTATACAGGGTGAAATTTTCTCAGTGTTCTACTTTCAACTTTCCCAGAAAAAAAAAAGGAGGCATTGCTGTCAGGAAACTTGTTTCCTTGATCCTCTTTTTGAGTACAGCCATGAGTACAGTCTGGCATGAAGTCTAAAGTGTGATTAGCTTTAAGAATGTGTATGGAAGCAGTTCAGGGATCCTGTTTAAGGAATTCACAGAGTCTTTCTGACAATGAAGCTAATTACAGAGATGAAGCTCAGGTATGTAACTCAGTTGGGTTGTAACTGTAATTCAGTTTCAGGTTCTTAAGTCTTTGTTTTTACCCTGAATCATTGCAACTCAAATAGGTGGGCAAAAGTTAAATACAAAATAAATAACAACTAACAATCAAGAAATGTTAAATCTGAAATTTTGGTTTATGTTGCTCCTATACACATCGTTAAAACACTGTATCAATGTGATTGTGTAAAAGAAAGTACCCCTTGTTATCTCCCAGTACTCTTATTTCCAAATCTTCTTGTATTTGCAGCTGTCAGCATCCCACCATGTTCCTTAATTTCTGCTTCTCTATAGCCTACTTTCCTGCCATTTTGAACAAACTGATCTGTGTACTCCAATAAATACTGTGTAATTTACAGCAGACATGCTGCCTGACTTTTCTGTTAAAAAAAAAGTTTAAAAAATTAATATAAATAATATTTTTAACTTGTTATTTAAATATGGTGGGCTAATGTGGCTTAAAAGAAGCACAATATGTTTATCCATATACCTTGACAAAACATAACAAATTACCTGAGCACAGGTTTCTTTAATGTAAACCTTGACATATATACTCATACACAAATATAATTTTTGATTTTGGTAACAATTTTTACTGCAGAAGCCAGAATATTAATTCAGTAGAGTCTGTACCAATGTTGTAAAAGCAGTTATCTCTATTTCAGACTGTTTGCAAAATATATCAACTTCTCTATGCTGATATCATGTGTGTTCTTCAAAGAATCTGGACAGATTCTCATTGCCTTGCCGCTAAGTCCTCTTTGTATTTACACTCTTATATTCACCTGTGGACTCTATCAGATTATCTGTTCTCTTTCTTGACTTTTGCCTCCTTACTGAATTGGAGAATAAGAAAGGGAACATGAGAAATTACTGTGCTTGGTTTAGGAAGTACACCCTTGAAGACCATGTGTTTAAACAGAGTGTATTTGACCAAAAGATGAGTACTAAGACAAACCATTTCTTTCAAACTGATTTGGTGAAAAGAATTTTTCATAAGGTGGAGAGAGTGTTCAGAAGTCACCTGCCAGATGAGATATAATGGAAAGGGACTTTCACTGATTATCTTATGAATATGGACTGATCTCTCTTTTGGCAGAAAGGAAAGTGTATATTGAGAAATATGACTGCCCGCTTTCTGACTTTTTTTTTCAAATTACAGGGCTAGGCAAAAAACAAGGGAAGTAGTTGGCTAGGCCAAAAACAAAAGAAAGAAAAAGCTCCACAGGGGAATTCTGGGTGTCCTGAGAAATTCTTACCTATACTAAGGAATACTGATGAACATGTTGCAGGTAAAAGCTGATCTCTATATTTCTTGTGATAAAAATAACAATTAAAAAATGATCTTTTAAAAACAAAATAATTTTTGCATGCAGAAAGTCCAGTTTCAGACTTCCACAAGGAAGTGATCTGTGTGTCCAAGCTCAGCTAGCTGTTGGGACCAATTTTGACATGGAAATCTGACTCGGAATTACCCTGCTTAGTTCATAAGATCAGCACAAAAATAAGGTGAAAATAGTTCTTTGTGCTTCCTCACCCAAGGTTGTTGTGCATGTATGTACCTAAGCATATTTCAGGGAATTTTTTTAATTTGGCTTCGTTTTGTACATAATCTCAGCTAACTAGCGCATTTGAATTATCTTGGTTACATCTGACTGTCCTCAACGTAAGCTACTATTTTAACATTTAAAAATTGAGAGGTTGTACAGCAGAGCTCTGGTTTGACAAGAAAAATAATTAAACTAGTCTTGTTCCTTCACTTTGTACGCAGTTAAGCAGGAAGAAGTTACAGCTTTGTCCGGGAGGTCCTACCTTGCTAAGGTTTTACACCAGCAAAGAGTCCACAGACACTATTTATTCACCAGATTTTCAAATGCCACTGGAGAAACCAAATCACTGGTTTTGGGCCATTATCTTTAAATTTCGTCCCCGAAGTACTCTTGCTCCATTGACTTTCATGAGGATTTTTCCAGCAAAAATATGTAACTGGGTGAATCTCTTAAGTAGAAAGTACACAAAGAGAAATAATGTGAATTAATGTGAGAAACAAATCCTATTTCCAAAGGTCTCAAAATAAACTGCAAATATGTTATCATCCCTACAAGCTTCCTTGTGACAACTATTTTTACTCTTTTTAAAGAGAGTGAAACAAAAAGAAAAGGAAACGGAATAACTTGAAATTATCAGTGACAAATCTGGAAGCAGAATATATTCAGAAAGCTCTTGTAAATGAGTGAGACACTCAAATGAAGTTTCAAACCAATATTTGGTTAAAGGGCTTCTGAAGTCCGTTGTGTTGTCTAAATAGGCAAAAGAGATTAATCGATTGGCATGGATTCTATAGAGTTCTTCCACTTATGTACTTGGTGCCAAGTACATAGTGGTTTCCAGAGATCAGACTTTATTTTCAAGTTGACAGGCCTTGTTGAAGGACAGAGGAAGAAAAGGAAAGACACTGCATTGCAATGACAGAACAGAAAATACTTCCCTGTATGAATACACTAATTCAAAAATGTCCTCATTCACTTATTTTAAAATTATATCCCCAACGTAAGTTATTTTCAGAAAAGGGATTTGATATAGCTTAGTTGCTACCAGGATTGTATCTGTAAACAAATTCTGCTAAGCCACAAAATCATATAATCAGAATAGTTTGGGTTGAAAGGGACCTGTAAAGGTCATCTAGTTCAACCCCCCTTGCGATGAGCAGTGGAATCTTTAGCTAAATCAGGTTGCTCAGAGCCCCATCCAACCTCACCTTGAATATTTCCAGGGATGGGGCATCAACCACCTCTCTGCAACCTGTTCTAATGTTTCACCACCCTCATTGTGAAAAATTTCTTCCTTACATCTATTCTAACTCTACCCTCTTTTAGTTAAAACCATTGCCCTATGTCCTATCACAAGAGGCCCTGCTAGAAAGTTTGTCCCCATCTTTCTTATAAGCCCCCTTTAGGTACTGAAAGGCACAATAAGGTCTCCTTGGAGCCTTCTCTTCCTCAGGCTGAACAATAGCAACTCTCTCAGCCTTTCTTCATAGAGGAGATGATTCATCCCTCTGATGTAAGACATTTCAATGGTACATTGGCCAGCAGGTCATTTTTCACATTTCATTTTTTTGATGAATGCATGAAACAACAGTCAGGTACAGGCTTCCTATTATGTGTCCATCAGAAGTCAAGCTGTTGCTTACTACTTGCTAATAAAATCTTACTAATATTAGAGATCTTAATCTCACATGATTTTGATGATCAGATACAGAAAAGCATTAACGCTGCTGGGGGCAGGGAGGAAGGAAAGTTAAGCCCTTCAGTACCTTTGGGTGTCTGGGCTTAAATGACCTCAGTTTCCCGTGACTTTGATAGGAATTGAACCTTTGCAGTCCCTCAAAGAGTATTTAGCAGCTGAATTATTATACCACCTCAGAAATTCTGGTCATTATTTTAATCTCACTGGGTCAGAGAGGTTACATTTTGTCATAAACCAAGCTGACTCTGGTATCACAATAATTGCTTTCAGTGGGTCAAAGTTGATGACATTGCAGCTCATTCTGCTGTACTTTTTGTCCCCCTACATAAATCTCTGTCAGATAAATAACTCTAATTTCTCCAGTACACTGCATTCTTTTGTTCCTTCTCTACTGTTTGTAATTTTCATCTTCATTTTTAACTGACACTCCAGCAAATGACTTATTTCTAAACACACCGCTTTATTTTTTAAAAGAAATCCCTATGAACATTTTTCTGCCTGCCTAATTTAAACATAGCTGAGCTGTGAGCACCGGAACATTTTCAGAAAAAAAAGTGTCTTCTCCTTAGCAGAGGTGCTATCTTGTGCTTACCAGGATGGGAGTGAACAGAGCTCTAACAGAACACACCACTTGAAGTAAAGGCCAGTGCTTGTTGCAGCACATCCACCAGCCGATTGCAGCCTGGGCGCCGAGTGGTGCTCAGGTGGCTCCCAGCTTAGCTACTTTCTGTGAAGAGGGTGGCAGTCTGCTATTTCTCCTGGCTACAACTAAGAATCCTCACCTTTGGGTGGTAACAGAGGACATCACTTTCAGTTCATTGCTCTTTCAGGGAGCTACGTGCGTCAGGACTGAATGTTCATCCTCTGCAAAACCTGGAAGAGCTACATCTGCACTTCACTTGCCATCTTTTTTGACCAAAAGATACAGATATCATGCACAAGCTAATAAAGGAATGGAATGCATACATAATGTTCTTGTCTGAATAGGCTGGGCAAGGTTTTGAGACAAAAAATTGCATGGCTTCTCTTTTCATTAATGGAATTTTGGTGGTGGCTTTTTGTGTGATTTTTTTAATGCTGTAATTATGGGAACTCTGTAATAGTTGAGACAACCAAGTTTCTGATCCTAATTAATTTCCTTTGCCAAGCAGGAGGACAATGCTAATTTTTCCTTTTGAGTTAATGGACAGATGCCAGAGAAAGTTATGTTGGAAATGTATCATTTGCCAACAAACACGTACTCTACATTTTCTCCTGGAGGGAGAACAATCCATAATCTGAAAAATATTTTTGCTTTAAATGCAAGCCAAATCCTAGATTTACAGAAGGAACAGCATGAAACACATTGTGTTTAAAATAACTGATTGACTTTTAGTCCTAAGATTAATCAAATTAACTAACATTTATGAGTAATATAAAACATTATTTACAAATAAACATTAATTAAGTGTATTATTCTTGTGCTAGACTTCATGGTAATATCTCAGAGTGTATTTTTGAAGTATTTTTCAAGATCCATATTCTACCTTTCTAAAAACAAAGTTCAGATAGTCCAATTCTATGAACATAATAATTTCACATATTCTGCTACTTAGTTGCACGATTTCATTTAAAATAGCACAAATATTACACTGAAAGGGGAATAAAATTATCCATGACCACTTGAGTCATCAGTAGGCAATTCTTAGACCTGGTTAAAATATCTGAAAAAGTACTGTACAGCAGCAAGGAGTAGTCACTTGAGTACTATTAAAATAATGGGATATATTACCTGTTCTGTTGTCTGTGTATTATTATGAGCACTGAGCTTATCAGGTTATGCTAGGTCATTTCATCTCTTAAGACAGGTAAAGGCACATAAGTTAGAGTGGATCGGGAAGATGGGTTTGTCTGGAAGTCCACCTGTTCTTTGGCAAGCCTTTTCCCAAAAAGGTGTATATGTAACTGTATATGACACTGTGCAAGAAAGCCTTCCTAGTGCTTTGCCACTTCATTCACACACAGGATGACACTGCAAGGCAGGAAGCATTACAGCCTTTCTCTTTTCCTCCATTCTACTACGTACAAGGCAGACAGTGGTTGAGGCACAATAATTTCCTTTTCTGCCATTTAGAAGACAAGTAGGTTTTGTTCAGGAAGAAAGGAAAAACTTGAAAATGTCATGGCTACTCAAGCTACTGGTAAGGCAGCCTTGAAAATCAAATATGCTCCAGAATTAAAGAGCAGCTCTTGAAGATGAACATCTTCAGATTCTCTGTCCTTATTTCTCCTCCAGCACAACCAGCATCAGAACAATAAAAAAAAAATCTCCTCCTTGCTTTCAAAGGAAGGAGTGCTTACCTGTACCTATTAATGCTTTAGATCGCAATGGTAGTCCCATTTATTTATTTCGTATTGACTTGTATTTTTTGACAATTGCACTGTGTAGACAGCTGACTAGACAAACATTGGAGGACAGCATTAAAAATACAGAGAGTATTTCCAGTCTAATGCAAGCGGAAACCTGCTTTACTCTGGACCATGTCCAGACCTTGATCAGGATTCCTCCTTCCTCTTTTCTTCCATTTCTACAGAGAAGGGTAACTACTATTGCTGGAATGTAGGTCATTAAAACTTTTATAACCGATACATTATTACCATATTTTCTTGTTTATTTTTGTTCTCATTTAACAGTTCTTTTCCTTATGATTACTTCTATTCTCCCATGTTTGCAATCAAAAAATAGTTACCTTGGTCTATCATTTTACAAAAGCGCTACAGACAGAAGGGTGCAGAGGGGAATTTTGTTGTTCTTGTTGTTTTCTTATTAACTAACTTGAAATAGCCATGACCTTTTTGTTCAATATTTCAATTCAATTGTGGTTTTAGTACACCTAAAAGAGCATTATCTGAAAGTGAAACATATTCTAAAGGACCCAGAAATAAGTTAAAATATTTTTTTGAAAGTCTGTTTAAGTTTTCTCTTACTAATTTGTGTAAAAGGACCGACAGTAAAACAATGTGGGGCAGGAAATCTTTAAAAAAAAAATTAATTTTTCTGAAATCTTTGTAACAGTAATAAAGAATAAATGCATTTGATTATACTTTTCTGCTTGGTAGTAAGCACTAAATTAATGAGATTTCCACATGTCCTGGCTTGTGTAGGGTATTTGTTCAAGAAATTGGTTATGGCCAGTTGAAAAATTATGTTATTAGGGACATGACGCAAATAACTGTCTTTCTGGTGTAAGGAATACCCATTTCATATTAAACCTAAAACCAAGGTGGCAAGGAAAAACTAGAATACAAACATATAGCACTTCATCCTCCATTATGTATATGCTTGCCAAACTATAAACTAATTTTTATGCATTGATGACATTAGTGGGAGAGCTGGAAGCTGCTTCATGTTTCTATTGGTCTCTCCTAAGTCTAGGCTTCCAGTAGCCTCAATGTCCACCACTGCTTACAGTGCCTGATCTCATTCATTCATTCCCTGCCCACAATATCTTTTCTCTCCAGCTCGATCTCACATGCCAAGCATAGGAATCTGAAAAAAGCACCACAGGGTGTATGAAACAAAATGTAGGCGTTCTTCCTAGCTGCCACTCAAAGTATACCCTCCAAAATGTTGTGGGTCCCAATGGAGGAGCACACTGCCTTTATCTGCTTGTATGGAAAATGTATGTCCAGGGGAGGTGTTTCTGTATCATATAATGAGATTGCAGCCAACATCTCTCTTCACAGTCCATTCCATTCATTCACACGGAGACAAAGACCTTTCTTTGATGTTCGTTGTTTAGCCTGAAGATAATGAGATGACAAGGAATCTGCAAAGCGAAAATAATTTTTCCAAGACTGCAGAATCAAAGTAAAATTGAGCCCTGAGTAAGACCTTTGTAGTGTGCAACTCTTGTCTGGATAAGTGGGACTTAAGTGGCATATATGTAATGTTTGATTTTCTGGCATAGGAATAAATTCTGTTCTAACTGCAACTTTGTAAAGCAAGTTAAAAAGTATTAGATTATCCTCTGTTCCCCAGTGTATTGCCTTACCTGTGTTTGAAGAATTACCTTATGTTCGAAGTAAAATTAAAAAGTCAGAAAAGCAAAAACAAGTCTAAGTCATGGAAAGAAAGAGCTTTATCAAGAAGATGCAAGGGTTGGTTGAAAAACTATTTCAGTCATTATTTTAGTGCTTATTAGACACTCCTGGGATGCTATTTTTTATGATCAAAGTTTTGAACAGTAATGTTGCGCTTAATTGGAGCACAAGCTGTGCACTGATTAAGTAGTCATATTTTAGCTTTTACACTCTGATTCTCAGGGTTTTTCATTTGCAGCTCATAGCAATGCACTTTGTAAGCTGTAAACTAGGTGTACTTGGTATGATTGTGCTTAACAACTTTTTGGAAAGCTTTTCCATCACTGTTCCTATTAATCATGCTCATTTTGTACCAGTCCACAAAAAGGGAAAGAAGGAGGACCCAGGGAACTACAGGCCAATTAGTCTCACCTCTGTCCCAGGGAAAATAATGGAGCGGCTCGTGCTGGATGCCATCTCCAAGCACACTGAAGATCAAGAAGTTACCAGTATTGATTGAAGTTACCAAGGGTAAATCATGCTTGACCAATATGATAGCCTTCTATGGCATTGTAACTGGTTGGTTAGATGAAGGGGGAGCAGCAGATGTCATCTACCTTGACTTCAGCAAGGCTTTTGACACTGTCTCCCATAACATCCTCATCAGAAAATTAAGGAAGTGTGGGATAGATGAGGGGACAGCAAGGTGGATTGAGTCCTGGCTGTGTGACAGGACTTAGAGGGTTCTGATTAATGGAGTGGGGTCAAGTTGGAGGTCTGTGACCAGTGGTGTCCTGGTGCTGTTCAACATATTCAAAAATGACCTGGGTGAGGGGACAGAGTGTATCCTCAGCAAATTTGCTGATGATACCAAACTGGGAGGGTTGGCCAACACTCCAGATGGCTATGCTACCATCCACCGCAACCTGAACAGGTTGGAGAGCTGGGCAGAAAAGAACCTAATGAGGCTCAACAAGGACAAATGTGATATCCTGCACCTGGGGAGGAAGAAACCCAAGCACCAATACAGGTTAGGGATGGATTTTCTGTGAAGCACTACTGAGAAGGATCTGGGAGTCCTGTTACATAGCACACTTTCCATGCTCCAGCAATGTGCCCCTGTTGCCAAGAGGGCCAATGGAATCTCGGGCTGCACAGGAAAAAGTGTGGCCAGTAGGTTGAGGGAGGTCATTCTCCCCCTCTACTCTGCACTGGTGAGGCCACAACTGGAACCTGCATCCAGTTCTGGGCCCCCCAGTTCAAGAGGGACAGGGAACTACTGTAGAGAGTCCAGCATAGGGCAACAAAGATGATTAAAGGATTGGAGCATCTCCCTTACGAGGAAAGGCTCAAGGAGCTGGGGCTCTTTAGTCTGGACAAGTGAAAGCTAAGGGGAGACCTTATTTATACGTATCTAAAGGGCGGGTTGAAGGATGTTGGAGCCAGACTCTTGTCAGTGGTTTCCAGCGATAGGACAAGGGGCAACAGGCACCAGCTGGAACATAGGAAGTTCCATTCAAATATGAGGAAAAACTTCTTTACTGTGAGGGTGACAGAGCCCTGGAACAGGCTGCCCAGGGAGGTTGTGGATCTCCCTTCTCCGGAGATCTTCAAGACCCGCCTGGACGCAGTCCTGAGTGACATGCTCTAGGCTTTCCTGCTTTAGCGGGGGAGCTGGACTAGATAATCTCTAGAGGTCCCTTCCAACTCTGGCAATTCCGTGATTCCATGATTTTTGCATACCATTTACTAAACTGGAACCTCTTTTTGAAATGCTTTTTTTTCTTACAGTTTCCAAGCACATTGGAATCAATCTTCTGTTGAAATACTATAATCAAGCTGTCACTTGACCCTAGATGAATAGCATCAAAGACTGAAGTGCAAGTTGTTTAGAACTGAAACTATAGATACTAATGTACCCGGAACACTAGATTCTACATTGTTCTGGTTTCCAACAGTCAACAATAAACATTAAAGAGCCAAACTCATAGGCATGTAATGCCAATTTACAAAAGGGTTGACAAAGTTTATAAAAATAGTAGTGAAATGGACAAACCATATCAGGCACTAGAGCAAACATTCAGACTCTTTTTGGCAATTTGCTGTTAAAGATCATTGCATCTTGGTGAAGGCAGTTTTATTATTGTGCAGTAATTACAATAAAGATTAAATTGTTAATTTGGTCCTCTCATAAATTCAGTATAGTTGCAAAAATAGCAAAAACAGACTTTCAGTCTGGAAATTAAATGGAACATCTTTCTTGGACAGTGAATATTCACAAAATCCAGTGCAACAATAATACATTTTGGCATTCATAAAATTATACTCACATGATTGTAAACATTGGGTTTGATAATCATGAGCAAAAAAAATTTTGACAGCAACTATATATATGAATATTTTCAGCTGATGTTTTGCAGTATTGGAGTGGGATATTAAAATGTTTTGTACTTCATTATTTCAGTTGCTTATTTTCTGTGCAATGGAAAACTTTCATCAACATATGCTTCTAGCTTTGGTCTGTTCTGCAAGCAGTTCTCTGATTCTATGTTCTTTTCTCTGCATTTGTGGAAAATATTTTTAAAGGAAAAATATAAATGAAATGTTATTATGTTCAGCCAAAAAATTTCAGAAAAAAAAGACAGCACTTCATCAGCCTGGTGCACTGGTGAAAATATAAATAATTATTCTTTCATCAGCTAAAATGTAGGTATATCTGGAATGAAGCACGATGACTGATGCAACGTTTAGCACACAATATTTAAGTCAAAGAAATATAAACCCCTCTGTCCACTTGCAATAGGAACTATGTGTGAAAAATTACACAGAATGATGATATAATGCTATCTAATGGGAATTTGTAAAGCAGGTCATTTGCCAGTCTTTCCTGTAATAAAAAAATTTTTTTTACAAAATTAACAGGGAACAAAAGTAGGTTTCAGCTTTCCTTCTCATGAAGATGAAAATCTCCGTGAAGGACAGTACCTTCTTACATTACAATAAAAGTTTGTTCATTATTGACCTTGCATACTGGCCTATAGCTACAGAATCTCCTGCAAAATTCTGGCAGAATTCTAGCATTTGCAGCAGGCTGCTCAGTCATTTTAGGGAATATCTTTCTGCACAATAATAGGAAGAACACTGTAATATAGAAACTGGGACCCAGATGCATCCATCTGCACATTAACTGCATATACCCTCTGTTGGCAGCAATGTTATATACCTTGCTGTGGAAATGTGTATGGCATTTTTAGCATCAAACCAAAAATCTCTGTTCAAAGGAGAACTACATGAAGTCTGAGGTTGTAAAAGCATTGTTAATAGTGTGCTGTCCACTCACAAGTAACTGATTCTCACTTTCTTTTGGCCTAAGGAAAAGGAGACAGGGAAACATTTTGTCCAAATTGATACTTAGAATCATAGAATCATATGGGGTTGGAAGGGACTTCTGCAGAACGGGCATCTAGTCCAACCGCCCTGCCAGAGCGGGTCTACCTAGAGCAGGTTGCACTGGAACTTGTCCAGGTGGGTTTTGAATGTCTCCAGAGAAGGAGACTCCACCACCTCTCTGGGCAGCCTGTTCCACTCTCACAGTAAAGATGTTCCTCCTCATGTTTAGGTGGAACTTCTTATACTCAAGTTTATCCCCATTTCCTTTTGTCCTGTCACTGGGGACCACTGAGAAAAGACCAGCCCCGTCCTCCTGACACCCTCCCTTTAAGTATTTGTAAGCATTGATCAGATCCCCCCTCAGTCTTCTCTTTTCAAGACTAAAAAGACCCAAGTCCCTCAGCCTTTC
>BJBW01015854.1:0-18763 GCA_004320125.1 Scolopax mira
CGAAGTGCTGCAGGGCATCCCTTGCGACCCCAGGGCTTCCGACATATGGAGTCTGGGTGTCATCCTGTACACAATGGTCTATGCTTTAATGCCATTTGATGATTCCAATGTCAAGAACATGATCTCTATTCAGAAACAGCACAGGATTCCCTTCCCCAGCTCAAGAAACCTGACGGTAGAGTGCAAGGACCTCATTTACCGCTTGCTCCAACCCAACATGTCTGAGAGGATGTGCATAGATGATGTTTTGAAACATTCGTGGTTGCAGATGCCAAAACCAACGGTCCCTTCCCCTCTGCCAGCTGCAGAAGAAGGTGAGCTTCCCCAAAACCCACAGGAATGAAAGCCTGAGCACAAGCTGCAAACCAAATCTGCAGAAAGGGAAGGAGGAAAGAAATGGAAGCTCTGGAGGACGATGGTGAAGTGGTAGCTGTCAGCTTCTCTCCAGCCTTTCAGAAATAGTCCTCATCTTGTGCTTTACGAAGTATAGCAATGGGAAGACACGGTACATCTGCTGAGGTGAATGAACAACTTAACACCACTGCTCTCAAAAGACCTGTCTCTGATATGGTTTGCGGGGTCGAGAAGTTACTGTCAAAACACATTGAGAAGTCTCTTTCAGCGCTATTGATACTTAACAGCTCTTACACTCCCGTTTCTCAAGTTCCTGACAACAGACTTCACACGTGCAGCAACCACATTCTAGAGTCAGTAAGTAAGGGCAGGTTATTAGGAAGTGTGAACTGATGTCTGAAAGTGTATGCATACTATTTTCATAAGGTACCACCTCTCACTGTACCTTCAAGAACACCAGTTTAAACTCCACTTAAATTAAAGAGAAGCCCTCGAAAATTCTGGGTCATGACTCAATATATACGTGGCTGTATCCCCTCTTCTGCAAAGCACAAAAGCAAAGGAGTTCGACAAGCTGGAAGAAAGTCCAGTTCAACATTTTAGGAACGCTTACAGCATTTTATAAATAGACATATCTGTACAGAAACGTATTTAAATGTATAGCCATCTTAAACAGAGAAATATATCTTTAAAAAATTATCGCCATTTTCCAAAAGTCCAGAATCTTCTCTGCCACTGCGAGAAGGATCCTTTTGCGACAGCAGCCCTGTGCATCCCACCTACACAGCTCAAAGGGAAGTTACACCACAGCAGGAGACACTCTGCTTCCAAAAGCACAGCACAGGCTATTTTCGCTATATAGTTTAGAGTAATGCTGGTCCCAGGTCTTGAAATTACTGGTTTCATTCTGGCCATGAGCTCCAGACCCCTGTTCCCCCCCCGAGTGGGGTAACTGGCCCCCAGCACACGCTCTGCAGCGCTCAGCCCGGTCACTATTGCCTTGCTGCTGGCTGGAATATTCAGAAGAAATCAGATGCCTTCCTTCTTTTTGGAAGCTGCAGTAAATTGTCTGTGATGGATGTAGTATCCTGAGAGACCGGTGTCTGAGACACTGTCCTGGATTGCGGGGTGCTCGTGGGTGTATGAGGCCCGTTGGCTGGGGTCTTGTAAGCAGGAGTTCCCGCGTGGGCTGGGGAAGGAGTGTAACTGGCTCGCAGGGCTTTGTCGGTGTATTTACTCGCAGTCCTGTTTACCAGTCTTTGCAAAGCAGGTGACATGGATGGGCTTAGTCCTTTAGGAGTGAGGCTGGAATAGAATAAACAGGTTTAAAAGATTTTACAGTAAAAATCTGCCATTTATCAGGAAGGGCATCAATGTTTCCACAGGTGACCTCCGTGTCCATTTTCCCCGCAAACCAGCCCCACCGGCTGCAGAAGTCACTGCCTGCAGGTAAATGCAGCTTGTTTCTCTAGAGAAAGGTGACAAGAGAGACCTGTGACATCCCTCCCAAACCCAAATGGCACTGCCTGCCTTTTCCTTCAAGCCTGTTCTATCCTTCCTGTGACCCAGCCAAGCAAACCTTATCGTGTCTCCTCTTGGCGATGAGGCAAGACACCAATTCCAGAAGCATTGCTGGCGGCTGCAGGGCACAACAGCAACAGTTTCCACAAACCTGTAGTCTGACTGTACCTCCTCCCGCTCCCAGTACTCTGATCATTCCTCCCTTTCTACACGTTGATTTAAATCCCATCAGAAAATACACATCCCTGGTTCTCCCACCAGAACAGGGGTCTCACCTGGCCAAGTTTTCTGTCACTTTTCGAAGGGCCTCCTGCTTCTTTGCTCGGTTTTTGGCTGCCGCTTCGTTGGCCATCTTGAGCCCTAACCTCTCGCGGCGACCGGGGTCCAGGATCTGTAAACACATCACACAGTTCACTCGCCAAGGCACTCACCTGAGCGCTGCATAAATGAAACAAAACACCTTCACAGTTGGATTCCAGCCTACAGGGATCTAAACTGGGGAGAACTGGGGTCAGCCCACACCTCTCTGCTGCTGTATAAAAGCCAGAGAGGACACAGAGAGACACCTTCATCCTGCCTTAGCAAGAAACCAAAATGGCAAAACCAGCTCAGTGAAGGAAGCAGCCATTATCTCTGGCATTTCCTCCTGCTGTCTCTTTGAGACAAACAATGTCACCTGTGTCTTGCCTGGCCTGGCTCGCAGCCAGCCAGCTCTCAGGCAAACACAGACATTGCTGAACAGCAGGAGAACCACTCAAGGGCTTCAGAGTCTGACAAAACGAAAGGCACATAGAGAAAAATTACACCCTTCTTAAACTAAGAGTCTGGGACAGCTCACATTCAATGCCAGCAGCAGGAGAGAGGTGGCTTGAGGGTCAGGTGCTGTTAGCAAAGCCTTTGCTACTCTCAGGTGATACACCTGGCTCAGGCTGTGACAGCCAGAAGATCAAAGCAGAGGGAAATCCCACAATTTCTACCTATTCATATATTAAAATCAGAGAAATGTGATGTCTCTTTGGCTTTCTCTGGAAGCCCCCTGTCTGGGTTCATCATGAAATACCGAGTCTCACTCTCCTGCCAACAGCACGTGTTCCACCTCGGGTATCTTCCACCAAGTCACTTCCACGTGGGGCCACGTCCACCTCCACCCTCCAAGCAGAACCCAGATTATTAGTCTTAAGGACCGGGAACACAGCCCAGAGCTGTGTCACACCCCCACAACAATGTGCATCTATTAGTTATTCACTTGCCTTTCCCTTCTTAGTCCTTCCACCCCCCAAAAGAATGACATGCTGACTGCAGAAATGAAATACCTTGAAGGCTGGTCCAGGTGTTCTGTCCACATACGGCGTTTCTGACTCTTCCAGACGCAACGGGGTGCTTTCAACTTCACCCCATGTCATAAAAGGAGACTCATTCACACCTACAACCAAATTTTAGAAGTCACACTCATGCAAGATATTTGACTACTCGATCACCACAAGAAATCCAGAGGAGCAAATTATGAAACACAGCTAATCCATCAACACAAAGGAGTTCTTCCCCTGTAGAGGAAATCACAGCCAATGCAGAAACATGGTTCCCATTAAACAGACCTGACCTTAAACTCACAAGATTGCCTTGTGAGCCACAGATTGTGGCTGTGTCACCTTCCAGGTTACAACACCCCAGCACTATCCTTTCCATGTGTTTATTTTTTCATTTGGGGAGCTTTTGCTTAGTGACACTTTTATTTTTCCCTCTCCTTTGACATGGAGAACTATTCAAAAGCAGGGAAACAGCAGAGGAATTAAGATACATGTAATAGCCAAATGTACCCTCAGTTCACCTTGAGGCCAGCCTCTACCAAAAAAACAGTGACTGCACCCTCTCTAACAGCTACAACTGCAGAATAGACTCTAAGAGCCCGAATAAGTCACTGGCCAGAGAATCCTGCTCTCCAGGGTTTGGAAAAGGCATTTAGGATGGAGAAAGGAGGTATGCTCCCAATGCCACCTACAGGCTTTCTGGAGAAAAAGCCTCAGGAGGTTCACCTTCTAGCTAATAACAAAAGAAGGGAAACATAATGGCTGGTGAAGAACAGCTAAAAATTTAGATAGACATTTCAACTGGAAGAAAAATAATCAGTTTGTTCTAACTAAAAGGATCCTGCAGCTAATACATCTGAAAAATGAATTTATAATACAGGAGCATATTTATAGCATCATAGAATGGTTAGAGTTGGAAGGGACCTTCAGGCAAAGGAAGAACCTAGAAAGCAGTAGACTGGAGGAAAACAGCAGGTTACACTGTGAAGGAAGTAAACCAGGTTGTACCATCACTCAGGAAACTACTGGACACACTGACACAACGCTCCTTGCTTTGAAGAAATGAGCATGTGAATTTATCAGGAGGTTAACCTTTGTGAAATGCTTGAATTCTTCTTTTTAAGCTGTAGAGAAGCATCACCCAGAGATCAAACAAGCAGCCACAGCACCCTGGTTGCCTAGGAAGGCTCCCTGCCCTCAGGACAGTCCCTAAGCAGCAACACAGCAGCTTGCTCAGAGCCTCTCGGGTACAGCACGGCCTCTCTTGCCGGAGTAGACGACTAGCATTTAAGCACTGCATCGAGCTGGCACACACCAGAAAGTCATCAGCTCATGAGACACATCCAGTTAGAAAACTTACTTCTTTCTCTAAACCACCAACACCCCAGTGTTGAACAAACAGAGTATCAAAGCAAGTGGAGTAGCGGTTCTCTTACATCAGAAAAAAATAACCCTCTTACCAGGGGCAGGGGAGGGGGTAGCCACAAATCCATATCCATTCACTTTTGGAGACTCCTGAGGTATCAGTTCTTTCCCATCTGGTCCCACTTTGCCCAGTTTGTACTGCAATAAAAAAAGACAACGTCATTCATGTGGAGAAAGGTGCGAGTCAGCTGGATCTAGTGCACACACAGTTCTCCTGGTTGATAAACACCCCCAGAGAGCAGAGTCTAACAAGGTTTTAGTCAAAAGAAGTAAAATTATCCAACCTGAGCATTGAGGGCTGCAGCTTGTTGGAGCTGTGATTTGCTCACAGCTTGGCTAAAAGGGTCCTTCGTGAAACGGGTGTTTCGATGGACAACTTCCCTGGGCTTCTTGAATACATCATCCTCATCAGGAACACCTTGAAAAGCAAAAAGGCTATTAAGGAAGGGCTCAGGTAGCCCTGGGCAGCATGCTCAAAGGCTATTAAGGAAGGCTCAGGTGGCCCTGGGCAGCATGCTCAAAAGCTCCCAACCAACATGACACTTGCCACATGTTCCTACCCAATACGGAACCCATCAGCAACTGCAGTGTGTATCTCTAGCAATTTAAAGGAATATTTGCACAAGATAATGCTTTGTAACACCTGAAATGTATAAATTAAGATCAGACTTTAATTTATGTATTTTTTTTACGAAAACAGTCAACACAACTTTCTTTTCTCTACTTCACTGTTTTGCAGAAACTATCAGTTGCACATTCATAACCCAAAAGAAAACTGTGTTTGCCAAATGATATAGTTTTCTGTAGCAATCAAGGACTAAGAAGCCCAAGGAGCACTCCGAGCAGAAGCAAAGAATGAATAAAGATGACAAGAAAGTGCTCATAAATAAGACAGACCAAACTGGAAGGAGCTTTGGCTCCTGAAAACAAGTGCCTCTGTAATACAGATAACGTGCTTCTCAATGACAAATAGAACATGATCAGACTTTGCAATCAGAGGCAAAGGAGCAAGGTCCAAATAAAGAAAAGAATAAAATGAAAAGCTTCTTAACAACTTTGTATATATGAGCTTCACTGAAGAAACAGTGCAGTATGACCAGCAGGACCTGGTCAGGCATCTACAGAAGTGCTGTAAGTGTTGTTTGGAGTCCATGCCCCTAGAACCAATGCCCCTCCTGAGGAACCTGCACCCCTCACCTGTGGGATAATACATGAGGGTGTTCCGAGCCGTGTACTCCCAGGTCTCCAGCCCAGCTTTCACATTCTCCAGGGCTTGTTGCTCTGCTGAAGGAAGTGCCAGGTTCTCATTTCGTCGCTGGAAAAAAAAAATCCCACATTAAAACAAAGGAAAAAAAAAAATCAACAGAAACAGGTTTGAAAGAGGTTCCTGCGAACTTTTAATCGGGCATCCACAACTTGGAGAGCTCAATCATGAGCTCAGCTCCCTGCCCTGGCACACTTTGCTTCTGACATGTCACAAGCACTAAGCACTCTCCCCCTCTGCAAGTGGCACTTGAGAAACCATCCTGTTCCCAGGGGAGCTTGCAAAACCAACAACTCCATATGCACTTTGGGCATAAAATCAAATGAAAACTAAAGAATTAACTTCTCAGAAAAAATTATGTTTACAATTTATTTTTTTTTATTACATCTTGTGACAACACTTGTGATGGTTCAAACTTTTTCTAGCTTTTCTCTACCACTCAAAACTCAAATGAAACATTCAGTGCTAAACAAGGGAAGAGTAAAACATGAGGGCTCTATCTAAGAGAAAGGCAGTCTACAAGGCTCTGGCTTTGGCTACAGCAGAGCCAGCCAGAGTGGGTACACTTCAGCAGCTGAATGGATTATTACAGATAATAGATACAGAAAACTGAGAGAAATGATCTAACTCCAAATAATAAAAAGCTGATGGATGAACACCAACAGGAACTGTTCACAGCTGCTCTCCTTGGTATTGCTGCTTATGGAAAAGATTGCCAAGAAGAGCAATACTTGCACATAGTGCAACACTTCACAGGCTCAAAGCTTTAGGAAGAGACAGATCCCCAGCCACCGTGTCAACTCTGGTCTTGCGTTACAGGTGAGGAAAAAAAACAAGAGCAAAAGGAAGCAATGAGCTGTCACAGGACAGAGGAAACACAGGATTAGCTCAGATGTAGATGTGATCACCCCACACACCTATTATTCAAAATCAAGACCTTTCTATTCTTACTAATGACAGTAATTCACCAATAGTAAACTATTGCAGTTTAATGCAATAGCACCATGCTCAGAGCCAATGAATTATCATCTCTACTTATAGCAGGATTCGAAACCAGAAAGTAAGACAATAATCTATTTAATCAAACAAGAAAGAAAGACAGTAAAATGGTGTTTTCCCCTCTGTTTCACTTTGGAAGAGCAGAGGCAGAGCTGAGCCATTTCCCCACCTGTGTGTACTCCTCTTCCGCGCTGTACAGCCAAGCGTGCTTGACTTTCTCCTTCTCTTTGGCCACTTCCATGATCTGCTCAAACGAAGCATTATCTTCACTTGTGTGCTTTGCCAAGAAGCTGTCCAGGCTGGGAAGTGTGTCTTTATCATCTTTTTCTCCTTCTCCTAACAAGAGGAGGGAAGTTTAATACCTCCCTTCTATGGAAACACTAGACATAACTCCTAATCCCCTCTGACAGCGGGCCTTTTACACACCCACCAATAACTAACAGGAAGCTTGGTGGAAAAAAAAAATATACATGCAGAGCTGTACCATAATAAATTATTTTCTGGAAGACATATAAACCATTTTCACATAAAACCTTTTACAACATTTATAGCTACTTGTGTCGAAAGGAAATGCACAAGTGGTCAGCTACTAGCAGACACTTTTAACATATGATACGAATAGCTTTGCCCCTACAATCTTTGTTTACTTATAGAATTAATTTCAGGTGACACTGGAAAAATATACTTCCTTCAAGGAGACCAAATCAGTTAAGAATTTACAGAGCCATAAAGAGAGACATAATTGAGAATTCACACACACGTTACATCAAGTTCAACTTCAGAATGATTATTTTCACTTACTAAAAGTTTAAAGGAAAACGCTTACATATCTGCTAAATAGCCAAAACCCTCACAGGAGACACAGCTCACAAAATTATTTTTCTGATGCTAAAGAATTCAGCCAGAGAAACATCATTCTCCTACCTTCCTCTGCAGCTTTGGTGCCAGCTTTGGATTTATTCCCTAGAGGCAGGGCACCTGGATGCACTTCTGGGGTTTCAAACGTGGCTGGAGTAACATCTGTGACAGAAAAGCAAAGGTTCACATGGTTACCAGAGCAGGGAACAGGGCACTTGCTGTGACATCTTCCACTACAGAAAGGGTCATGTGTCAAACAAGTCACAGAAAACTTACCAAGAAAATAATAATTTAATTTAAAAATGAAAAAACACCACGAAAAATTAAGAAAAGACACCAAAATATTCTGCCTCAACCAAGATTTTGCTCTCATCTAAGGCATTCTGACAAAAATTCACAATACCCTCTGCCACTGCAAGAACTTGGCCAGAGACTGGGTTTTACTATAAAAGACAACTGAACTGGAAGTGAAAGCAAACATACATCAGGGTACCAGGACATCTGTATTGATAATCATGAGCTTCCAACACACCACCTTCTGTTCCCCATATATTAAAATCTTGCATGTCTGTAGATGCAACAAGAACCTCTGAAACTACAATAAGGATTAAAAACACAGCTTAAGAGTTTCTGATAGTATAATCAGGGAGCGGGAAGTTGGCAAAAGATGCTCATGAGAAATGGTTATTCAACAGCTGTTTTTTCAAAAACCATTCCCTCAAAAGGGAATTATAAACACCATCAAAAAAAAAATCAGCATCAGGCATCAGATATGCCCAGTCTGGTATACTAATTCCCATGCAATGTCAATCTTGACTCTTTAAGATAAACACTGCCTGCACAAACTTAGATAAACCAGAGCAGGAATACTAGATATAAAACCTTTATGCCTCAGTGAGCCAGTTCTTACAGGGTGCAGGTGTGTCCCTCGACGATTTGCCCAAGGAGGAGCCAAACTTGATAGCAATTTGTCTCATTTTCTCCAAGTCACCATTTTCTTCAGCCTCCAGATACTCCTTTTGCGCTCGCAACTTCTCCACATCAGGAAAGAAATCGCGCTGAATGATTTTCTCCAAGCCCTACGAAAAGAGGGGCAACTGTAAGGCCGTGCCGGGACATCTCAGCGTGCTGGCTCAGCCACTGGCAGGACGGGAAGCCCACGGGAAGGACGGGCGCCCCACGGGCGCTTCCAGCCGAGGCTGGGCCGCGCTGACAGCTGGCGCCGCAGAAGGTGCGGGAGCCCAAGGAACGGCTCCAGGGCTGCCTCGGCCCCAGGCCCGGCCCGCAGCCAGTACCGGCGGGCAGTAGCCGCGGGCGGACCCGAGCCGGGAGCCGCTCAGCCGGGGTGCAAGGAGAGCAGGGCCTCCAGGGCCTAGGTCTAGGCCAGCCGGCCTACCTCGATGTAGGCCTCTTCATCCAGGATCTTCTTCGGGCGCTTCGGGGCCGGTGGCGTCGCCCCCTTCCTCGTCGTCACGACGGTGCCTCCGGCGGCAGCCGGCATCACGGCACCGGAGGGAACAGCCGCAGCCGGAGCCGGAGCCTCCATGGCGCCGGGGCCCAGGCGGCCGGGGAGCGCCCTGACCCTCCTCAGCCGCCGTCGCCAGCGCGACGCGCCGTGACGTCACGCCTCCGCGCCACAGGGAGCCGCAACGCCCCGCCCCGAGGGGCCGCAGGGAGCGGCGGCGGCCAGAGCGCCCCCTGCCGGCCGGGAGGACCCGCCCGCTGCCGCTCCGGTTTAACGGCGCCACCTCGGCGCCCGATCGGCGAGTGGCGACCTCACGGGCTTGGTTCTGCCGGGCTGCCGGGGGGACTGCGGCCGGGACACCTGCCTCAGGCTCTGGGGCAGCCGCGGGGGCCGCAGCCGGGCCCTGCCGGTGTGAGACCCTTGACACCCCCAGGCCACACGTTGGGTCTCTCACCCCCATTGCCCCCATGGCCGCCCACAGGGCTCCTCAGAGACACCCCGAGGAGCAGGAACGGGTGCTGGAGGGCTGCAGAAGGTCTTCCCGGGGCTGCGGGGCAAGTGGAGGAGTCCCTGGGACCATGGGGCAGGTGAAGGGCACAGCCAAGGTTCCCACCACCAGCTCCCCACAGCACGTACACAGGTGACGGGAGAGTTTTATTTTTCTCACAGCTTTACAGGACGAGGTTTCCCTCTGGCCCTGCTGGGGACAGGGATGCCACACTGCCAGGGAGCTGGAGCGGGCAGGGGCAGGGGTGAGCCAAACCCTCGCCATGCCGGCCCCTCGCCACAGCGGATGGATCGCCTCTGCCACGGCTCTCGGAAGAAATCCGCGTTTCTTTGTTAAGGAACAAACTGCCTCTTCAGTAAGCCCAACCCCAAAAGCAACTCCAGATGCCATCGGGGTGCTGAAAATCAGACACATTCATTTGCAGGATATTTTGCAAATCTACAGTAGTAAAACAAGCACAAATAGTACCCGCGCAGAGCAAAGACAAGGGAGGGGAGCCTCCCCTTCCCCTGAAGCACATCTATGTGACACTGGTACAGCCCGGTCCCCTGCACGGGCTTTGGGCAGTGGTTTCTGCTGAGGCATCTGGGGGTAAGTATCTGCCCGGTGAGTTTTCTGCCACGTGAACTCGGTTTGGAAGAGAAACTGGGACATGGAAGTGCCATGTCTGCTTTTATCTCTCCTCCTCCCCTGGGAATCACAGAGATTCCCCTTTTGCTTCATGAGTCCCTCTCAGGGTACCCCCCTACAGAGCCTTTTGGCTACGGGCAGTGGGCCTTCATCCGCTGAGACACAGCCTGTGGCCCCTAACAGCTCTCCTCGGGGGGCTTCTTGGTGCCTTGGAGGAGCAGCGCGGAGGCAGACACCCTCTTCTGATGCCGCCACTTGGCCCGACGGTTTTTAAACCAAACCTAGAAAGTGCAAAATGAGAAAAGAGCTTTTGAATTGCCAGTGTTACTTGCAGGGGGGTGGTTGGTTTCGCTGCTGGGCTGCACAGTGTAAGCTTTAGGATACTGCATTATATTTCCCCGATATAAAAGTTTGTACAAAATTTAATCATTCTCTCCCTTACATGTAAAGGGCATGAGGGAGCTGGGACCCCCCCATGGCAAATTCAGAAATCAGGCAGACCATAAATAAGGAATCTACACATGGGTCAGGGGATGAGCAGAATGGGGCATGTCTGTGTGTTTATAGAGGTGATTCTGGGAGAGAGGGAGTGCGTGAGTTTGTGGAACCAGATCCCAGAACAAATCAGCCCAGCAGAACTCTTTATAAAATCTCCCATTACTTGCCAAAACTAAACTGTGTTTTATCGAATACCCAAGAATGGTTATTAAAATGAGGCCCTGGGTCTGCAGGCAGCTGAGGAAACCCTGTGTTCTTTTGGGGTTGCAATAAACAACACCTCATGAATCATAGAATCATTCAGGTTGGAAAAGATCATTGAGTCCAACCATCTACCATACTCCACAAAGTTCTT
The DNA here is from genome assembly GCA_004320125.1 of Scolopax mira. Lineage (NCBI taxonomy): Eukaryota > Metazoa > Chordata > Aves > Charadriiformes > Scolopacidae > Scolopax > Scolopax mira. Next base: position 11,185 of record BJBW01015854.1, read on the forward strand.
CCCTACACCATCTCCCCCAACACCACATCTAAACGAATCTTCAACTCAAACAACCCCCTCCCTGGGCAGCCTATTCCAGTCTCTGACCACTCTTTCTGTGAAGAATTTCTTCCTGTTGTCCAGTCTAAACCTACTTTGTTGCAGGATCTCACCTCCACCCTCTCCTCCTTCAAGTGGATGCGGTTTGCCAGGTGCTCGCGGGTGATGACGTCCGGATACTGGTTCTGGTGGAAAAGTGTCTCCAGGGCCTGCAGCTGCTCCTCGGTGAATATGGTGCGATGCCGGCGCGTCCGGCGCTGGATCTGGTGGAAAGTCTGCAGCTGGCCAGGGTTCCCCTGGGGGCTCTTGCAGACCTTGATGGCTGAGTGGAAGAGGCGCATGGGCCAGGGGAGCCGGGCGTCTGCGAGGGGAGAGGTACAGCGTTAGGGGTGGGGGCTGAAACACCCTTCTCACTCAAGGCAGTTCCAGTCCTCACACGGGGGGTCTTCTGAACTTTTAGGGTACTCCTGAGCTGCATTTTTACATGTTTGTTACTTTTTTTTTTTTTTTGCTAAACCTTTTTTTCCTTAAAGGACAAGCAAGGCTCCCCAGGGTGGGTGTTCTCAGGAAGCACCAACAAGGCTCTGCTCATGGGCGGCGTGACCGTGGGGCCCCACACTCCACAGACGACTTCCCCCCCTCGAAGCATCATCCTCTCAAGTGTTTTACCATAAAACAGTAATGTGGAGTAATAGATAGCCCCTGCTGCTTTAACGTTGCAGGGGAAAAGTGCCTGCCCTTGGTAGCCCTGCTTGGCTCGCTGGAGCTGAGGTCTGAGCAGCCCACCCTGGTGACAGGCCAGAATGTCACCCAACGCCCAGGTTTTCCCCTCCTCCTGGTGCTGCCTCCTCGAGCCCCACGCCATGAACCAAACCCGAACACTCACCCAGCCAACTCGGCGAGTCCTGCAGGGAACGGGCGCTCCTGTGGGAACAGCAGCAGCAGTTGCAGCCTGCCCCTTCCAGCTCTTCCTCCTCCTCCTCCTCCTCCTCCTCCTCCTCCTCCTGCAGGGAGCTGGCAGGGATGGTCTCCAGCTCACACAGCCCCTTGGGAGCACAGTCCAAGATGCCCTGCAGACACAGTGGGACCAGGACCTGGGAGCTCTTCTCTGCAGGGCTGGAGAGGATGTCCTCGATGCTGAAGGAACATGGCTTCTTGAGGCCTCTCCTGCCGGCGGCGGCGTCCGACGCGGGCTCCGAAGACATCGTCTGCCGGCAGCTGCGGGGACGGGCAGGGGTTTGCTCTCCGGGTGCTCACCCTGGAGTGGGGTCCCACAGGGAAGAAGGTGGCTTATGGAGCTCTTAAATGGACCCGTGAAGGCATCCAGGATCGCCCCTTTGTCTTGGCATTTCAAGCAGCTGTCATTCTCCCAGCCCAGTTTTTATTTCATACCCACACACAGACTTTTTCTCCTTCCAACCTGGCTGCTTTATGACTGGAGCCACCCTAAATATATATAGAGAGAGACAGAGATATAATCCCTTTGGAAAGAAAACGGTAAACCCCCATGTGAATAAAATAAATTCTAACTAATCTTGGCAGCTTTGTGAAGGGTTAGTGTGGATCTAAGATTTAGCTAATCCCACAAAAATGACTGGAGAAGGAAATCTGATTTCTCCATCTCGGGTGTAGATTTGAGGTGGTTATGATCTCCATTGTGCTGCAGCCTCCGATCCAAGGAAGGGGGAGGATAGCTGTTCCCAGCCCGGAAATGGACCAGAGGATTAACTCCTTAAAAGAAGCAAATTATCCCTTTCTCTGGCCAAATGAAAGCTTTCCCATCAAAAGAGAGCTGTCATATCATACAATATGAGAAAGGAGAGAGTTCAGCTTAATAAAAAATCATTTTTAATGACAGCACAGCCTTTGGCTGCACCAGAACTCTGTGTGAAAGTTGATTTATTTTCTGCTGAAAGCAGAGAAATTGTATTTTCCCTCCTTCCCCTGTCCCCCACCTCCGCTGCCCTAATCGCGGTGACAATGCAGGCGCTTTGCATGTATCCAACACGCTCTTTGTAAGCGTTCAAAGCCCTTAATAAATTAGATTACTGGCAGCTCCGTGGCACACAGCTTAGCAGCACGTACCCCTGCTTGGTGTGGGGAAGGGGAGGGGAGGAGAATGGCTGCTGCCTCCGTGGGCAGGCAGAGAGGTCTCGGTGCCACCACAAATGGGGGGTTTGGTGACCCCAGAGCAGCCAGGACGGTGTCTGGGGCAGCCGGGCTCCCCCAAAGCCTCCTCACTCCAATTCCCAACTTCTCCTGGCCAGCAAGAGAGACTGGGGTGAGGCTACGGCTGGGAGTGGTGGCACCGACCCTCCCGAGGGCAAACAGCAAAGCCTGGGCAGATGCAGAGAGGAGGAGAGAGGACATCTTCCATCTTGGGTTTAAAGCTGAAACGAGTAGTTGGGGTTCAGACAGAGAACCCGGGGCTGAGCTCAGGTCACTCAGGAAAGTTTAAACCCCAGTTCTCTTGCCCTCAGTGCGGGTTAAGCACTGAGCAGAAAGGCTTCAGGAGCTCACCTGGGGAACCCTCCCCTCTCCTGCGTGGTGTTTCTTTGCAGGCAGGAGAAGATACCGGTCCCACTCATGGTACCGCAAGGAGACACAGAGATCAGTGCTGCGAAGCCACTGCTCACCAAAGGTCCTCGTGGCACCTCGTGACTTCACACTGAACAGCCCAGTGACCCCTCCAGCATCGCACAAAAACGAGATCCAGTCTCCAGGAGAGCCCCCTCGCAGCCCCCATTCCCTTCTCCATGTCCCTGTGCTCTGCCTGCCCTTCCTCACGCTGCTGGTGTCCTGGCACCGGAGAGAGGTGCCCCATAACTGCTCTACCTCTGACCCTCAAACCTCTGTAAAATCCCACTTCAAACCAAACCACTGGGTTTTCTCCCATCCCTGCATTCGCCCCTCCCGCAGCCATTCCGATGCCATAACTTAAATAACAACCACGCTCTGGGAATCTTTACGTATTTGCTGTGGGTTTGAGAGGAAGGCACCTTGGTGGCTGCGCGTCCGGACACCTTCACTGCTGCCCTGCCAGGGTGTCAGCGCTGCGGAGAGGGACGGGGGGTGCCCCAACGCCAGGGATCATCCCAAACTGCTCCCAGCTTTGATGCACGTGCCCAAGCGCTGGCTCAGGAGAAGGACGTGGGGCCGGGCTCTGCTCCCCACACCGTGCCAGCCCAGAGGGGCTGTGGGGCAGGGACACGCCACGGGAAGGCACAGGATCTGACCCTTTCTGCTCTTGACTGCAATAATCATAGGCCTGAAGCAGATTAATTCTCACTCCCTGTCCTCGACAAAGGACACCTTTCCCTGCCCTCCCCTGCCCGTCCCTGCCTTCCCACCCCACGTGCACTTAGCCTATTAGGATCTCCACTGATTGCTTTCTTTCATTCCTCCCATACCTTTCACTTCAGAAAATGGACTGGTAATGCTTCTTTTATCAAAGAATTATGGGATTTAGGACCCAGATCTTACAAAGAGACTTTTGATAGCTGCTGGTAATCAAATCCCCATCGGCGGACACTTCTCTGCACCCTGTTACCGGAGAGGAATAAAGGAAAGGGATTATTGATGTTCTGTTTACTGAGCCTCCGGAAGATAGGATCGCTGGGCTATTTCATATTAGAAAAGGAAAGGAAAATAAAACAAGAAAGAAAAAAAATGCAGACAAGAGAGGACTATATAGATATAGATAAAAAGAAAAGAAACAGGCTCTTATCATTTTCTTATTGGTTAAGGAGATTCCAAAGCCATTATAGAGGATTAGTAAAAAGGTTAATCTGCTTTAGCCGTTCACTTGTCAAAAGTGAATTTATAGGTTTTGAAAAATCCTCCCTATGGTGAAACCAGAAAAAGTCCCTCTCTCTCTCTCCCCTGCCCCTCCCTTCTGCAGGCAGCACAAGGGGATGGGAATGGAGACCCCAAAACGTGGGAGCACCTTCCTTTACCCTGCCCCTGCCTGGGCACTTGCCCCCGGGGGAGCTCTGGTTCAGCAGCACTTCCCCGGTTCCCTCCCCGATGTGGGGTGGCCGCGGGGCTCGGGGAGCAGAGGAGCAGCTCCGAGGGATGTGAGCAGTCTCCTGTGCTGCTCTGCCTTACCTGGGACAAATCCCGGGCTGTTCCACGGGTTGGTGTCAGCAAACCTGCCCCCCTGACTGGATTTGGGCATCCAGTTGATGCTAAAGCGGAACAGAAAGGGACGCTGCTGGCAAATGCTGCCAAGTACCCCAGGCCGGGGCTTATCTGTCCCCAAGCAAAGTGCTCACCCAGGGGCCACTTCTCAGCACCCTCCTCGTCATCCAGCGCAGATGTTGGCCTGTCCCAGCCCAGTGGCCTGTTGTGCCACCGATTTACCCAAGTGACTGATGCCCATCGCTTACCCCAGTGCCACAGTGAGACACAGCCCAGGGGAAAAACAGTCTTTCAGGGTCAAAACCAGCCCGGGGCACTTTCTTGATAGCTGCTGGGCTAAGTTCAGTGGCGTGCGTTGGTCAGGGCTTATAGCTACATTTAATAAAGACACAGAAATCACAGAATCATAACATGGTTTGGCTTGGAAAGACCTTTAAAGGTCACCTAGTCCAGCTCCCAGATCATGCCTGTTTAAAATACTTCAACCCTGTGCCAAGTGACAAAAAGAACCCAAACAAAACCAGTTGGATTTGATGATAGTTTAACATTAAGGTGGTACAACAAATCTGTTCCTCTCTCCAAAGGCCATTCCATCCTGCAGGAAGAAGTGGAGTCCTTCCGCTGGCTGTGAGTGATCACCAACAATAGGGATGCTGGCTACTGGGGAGGCTGGCTAGGGGGATGCTACCTAATGGGGATGCTGGCTAATGGGGATGCCAGCTCACAGGGATGCTGGCTACTGGGGATGCTGGCTACTGGGGATGCTGGCTAGTGGGGATGCTGGCTATGGGGGATGCTGGCTAGTGGGGATGCTGGCTAGAGGGGTTGCTGGCTACAGGGGATGCTGGCTACTGGTGATGCTGCCTAATGAGGATGCTGGCTACTGGGGATGCTGGCTACTGGGGATGCCAACTAACAGGGATGCTGGCTATGGGGGATGCTGGCTACTGGGGATGCTGGCTACTGGGGATGCTGGCTAAAATAGGTGGTACTCCAAAGCAGGGGGGCTTTGGGGGAACCAAACCTCCTCGGACGCATTTACTCGGGTTATTTCTTACAAACCTCTCACCCTGCCCGGCTTCCTCTCTGCTCGGCACCAAGCACCATCTCCTCCCGGCTTTTCAGCCTTTCTTAGGGAGTGAGGGTTTTGGCTTTTTTTGAACTGATGTTGCTTTTTTAACCCTTGGATTCCAGCCTGGGGTGGATCCAGCGTCGTGCTGAAGGCGACGGGGGAAGGCGAGCATCCCCGCCCGGCGGTCGCCGGGCGGGGATGCTCGCCTTCCCCCGTCGCCTTCAGCACGACCACCGCCACCAGCAGCTTCCACCGTCCCCGGAGCCTTCCCGGTTGGTCCGGAGGGGGGGGGAAACAGCGCTAGGGGGGGCCGCTGAGCCGGCAAGAGCTGTGCCGAGCTCTATGGTGGTGGCAGCAGCGGCCATGGGAGCCGAGAGGGAAGCCAAGGCCTGCGCTGCCTTTTACGGGGCTCTGAGCATCGCTCAGCCGGTGCTCTCCTGCCTGAGCTGCCTGCGGCAATTCGCGGGGTAAGAGGAGGGGGGGACACAAGGGACTGGGAGGGGGGAATCGGGCATCCCTTGGGGACGGGTTTTTCTACGGGGTTACCCAGGCGTGGAGTCCCCGAACGTCCCCCCGCCGCGGATCTCGGCATCCCCCCGGGCGCGGGTACCCGGAGCGGATCCCCCCAAACATCCCCCGGAGCGGATTTCCCCAAACATCCCCCGGAGCGGATTCCTCAAGCATCCCTCAGGCGCGGGACCCCCCGAGCATCCCCCGGCGCGGGTACCCGGAGCAGATCCCCCCGAGAATCCCCCGGGTGCGGGTACCCAGCGTGGGACCCCCGAGCATTCCCCGGGCGGGAGTCGGGAGACAGACCCGGAGGCTCGGCTGGCTCCCCGGTGTGGCAACCGAGCCACCCCCCACCCCCCCATTTTCCCTCATCCCCTTCCAGCCCGCTCTGCAGCAGTTAGTCCCACCTGCCCAACCCCGATTTCCCTACCCCCCTACATTCTCAACCCCCACCCTCCCCGCAGGGGTTTGCCAGAACACGCTGGGTTGTGGACTTTGAGCATTGAGGGGCTGTGCGTGTTCCCCCCCCTCGCCCTCCCCTGGCCGGGCAATGCTGCTGCAGCCCGGAAGAGCCTCTGCCAGTCGAGGCACCCCAGCCCGAAGCCCTATCAAGCTGGGACACCCCTACCCCAATACAAATCGAGCTGGGGTAGCCCCACTCCATCCCACATCGAACTGGGGAACCCCAACCATAAGCTCCACCGAACTGGGGTGTCCCCACCCCAATCCCCACCGAGCCAGGGGGTGTCCTCACCCCCATCCCCGTCCCGTTCCAGGAGCAGGGCCAAGAGATGCAGAGACAAGCACCTGGAGGAGGCTCTCCTGCTGTCGCGGGCGCTGAGCGAGGGGCTGCGGGCGCTGGGTGAGGCGGAGGCACGGCCCCTGCTCCGCTGCCTCCTGGCTTTCCAGATGGAGGCAACCGGCAGCTCCAGCTCCTTCCAGAAACTGGAACAGGTCCGTAAGGCGCCCGCAGCTTCAGAGCTCCGGCAGCCACCGGCGTGAGCAACGGCGCGGCTCTGCCCGGGGCGTGTGTCCCTTCCGGCAAGGGGGCCACGGTGATGCCACAGAGCTCCCCTAAAAGCCTCTTGCAGCTGGGATCTCTCAGGGTCTGGGCTGACTCGGGGTGTCTGTTGGCAGATGGTGACCCAGCTGGCGGTGGGGAAGGAAGCCCTGCTGTCCCGGGAGGTGGGCGTGCTGCTGGCCGGCCTGGTGCCGCGGGGAGAGGTGAGAGCACCCCTGTTGTGCGGTGGCACCACCTTTCACAGGGGCTTGGCTGGAGCCCTGTGGCAACGGGGGCCCTGTGCTCCTCTTCCCCCCGTGCCGGCAGTGGGTGACACACGGCTGCCCGTCACACCAGCCCTCTGCTCATCGCTGGGACGGTTTCTGGCCCAGGCAGGACCCTCCTGCCCAAGGCACTGAGCCCCAGCGTGTCGTCACGCAGGTCAAACTGTCCTTCTGTCCCCGCAGGTGCTGTCTCCTGGGGACCTTCAGTCAGGTCAGTCTCTGCTCCTGCCCCTCTGGAGGCTTCTCCCAGCCCATGGGACACCTCCTCTCCACCCACACTGTGTCCTCTGCACCAGTGGGAGGAAGAGTAGGGATCAGGCGGATCGGTGAGGTCTCTGGGGGGGTCTCAGCAGCACCCAATGGCTGTGCCCACCCACCCGGGATGTCTGGAAACTGGACAAAGCATCCCCTGCATCCCAACCCCATTCGTACCATAGAATCATAGAATCACCTGAGACGGAGGGACCTCCAAGGGCCATCTAGTCTGATCCCCTAACAGTCAGCAGGGACACCCCCAACTAGACCAGGTTGCCC
>BJBW01015854.1:18821-29837 GCA_004320125.1 Scolopax mira
CCTGTCCCAGTGCTCCACCACCCTCATTGGAAAGAACTTCTTCCTAAGATCCAATCTAAATCTGATTTTCTTCAGTTTAAACCCATTTCCCCTTGTCCTGTCACTGCAGCCTTTGGAAACAGGCTCTCCCCAGCCTTCCTGTAGCCCCCTCAGGGACTGGGAGGCTGCTCTTAGGTCTCCCCGGAGCCTCCTCTTCTCCAGGCTGAACAACCCCAGCTCCCTCAGCCTGTCCTCGGAGCAGAGGGGCTCCAACACCCTGAGCATCCTCATGGCCCTCCTCTGGACCCGCTCCATCAGGTCCATGTCCTTCGCTTGAGGGCTTCAGCCCTGCACACAGTGCTCCAGGTGAGGTCTCACCAGAGCAGAGGAAAGGGGCAGAATCACTTCTCTGGACCTGCTGGCAGCACTTCTTTGGATGCAGTTCCCCCTCCTTTTGATTTTACCCCGCTTCCTTGGTGTGACCAGGAGCAGGGCTGGCTGCAGGCCCAGTGACAGGAGCTGATGCTGTCCCCTTGCCCACAGTGTGCATGTTCATGGAGGAGAGCAGCCTGGGCCGGCAGCACTGGCAGCAGAACCTGGCCCCACTGCTGCAGGGTCTGGCCACCACCTTGCAGTGGGTGCTGCGGAGCCAGCCCCCACCCGGCGGCACCTGGGGCTACCTGGCTGTCAAGGTAAGAGCCAAATCTCAAAGGAGAATCACAGAATCACATGGGGTTGGAAGGGACCTCTGGAGATCACCCAGTCCAACCCCCTGCCAGAGCAGGTCCACCCAGGGCAGGTTGCACAGGAACGTGTCCAGGTGGGTTTGAATGTCTCCAGAGAAGGAGACTCCACCACCTCCCTGGGCAGCCTCTTCCAGGGCTCTGCCACCCTCACAGCAAAGAAGTTCCTCCTTATGTTTAGGTGGAACTTCTTATACTCAAATTTGTGCCTGTTCCCTCTTGTCCTGTCCCTGGGCACCACTGAGAAAAGACCAGCCCCGTCCTCTTGACACCCACCTTTTAAGAGGGGAAGGAGAAGTCCCTGCAAGGACTGTCTGGGACCATCCAGGAGGGATGTGACACACAGAGCCGCTTTGAATGGCCATCCCATCCCTGAGGGATGGCTGCTTTTTTGGGAGGTGGGAGATGCTGACTGCTGTCCCTCTGGCCCCCATCTCTCCTCTCCCCCAGGCCTGTCTCCAGCTCTTCCAGGCGCTGCCGAAGGACGTGGCCCCCCTGGTGTGGAGCACGGCGGGGAAGAGCGAAGCCCTGCAGAGCCTGCTGGGGCTGCTGCTGGAGGTGTCATGGGGGAAGGTACGGCCCCGGAGAGGGAAGGGGCTGCCTGTGCCAAAAAGCAGAGCATCCTTCCCAGGTGCTTTCCCCCATTCCCCTCCCTGAGGGGAACCCGCAAGAGGCAGCCCTAGTTTCTGGGGTGTCCAGGGACCACCTGCTGGTGTTAAATGGGGTCTTGGTTTTCAAATGGTGCTTTGAGCTGTGCCTTTGCCTCCCGTGCAAGTCCAGGCCCCAGACAAGGAGACGCGGCTGCTGGCGGGGACAGCCCTGAGCATGTTGGTGAACACGGCCCCCCAGCCCCAGCGCGGGGCCAGCGCTGCCCTGGCCCTCTTCCAGCTCCCCCACCGAGGAACGTGCTCCGTTCCAACCCGGGGTCAGCCTCTGGAGAAGGGGACATCGGGGACAGGTGTGTCTGGGTGCCAGGGGACACCCAGCAGCAGTGCAAGCTGGACTCCCCTGCAGTGTCTTGTCTTGGTGCCTGGGAGCCCCAAGGTGGCTGCCACCAGCCACCGCCCACGGTCATTCTGGGATGAGCAGGGCAGTTGGCTCTCAGAGCAGCGCTTGGGTTTGCCACCTTCTGGCCACCTCACGCAGCCGTTTTCCACCAGGTGCGGGGGAGCTGAAGTTTGGGGAGCTGGAGCTGGAGGTCCCCCCTGTCCCGGAGTCAGATGGGCTGGAGATGCTGGTGCTCAGCAGAGGTTTGCTGACGTGCTGCAAGATGGACATCCTCAGCTGTCAGCTGGAGAACTTCACCCAGCGGGTGAGTTGCCAAAAGTAGTCCCCGCACAAGCAAAGCTCCGGCCACCTCCGGTGTGTCCCGAGTCCTCAAGAGCTGAGGACTCCCAGACAGGGGGCAAAAGCCAGCCAGCAGCTGCTGCAAAAGCAGGAGAAGCAGACAGTGCTCTCCTCCCTGAGCAGGCCTGTCTGCTGCTGGACGTGGTACTTCCCGCGGTGTGTGCCCTCACCAAGGAGCAGAAGGACTGCCACTACTACTGCTTCCAAGGTAGGAGACAATGACCCCGCCGCGGCAGGGAGGTTTGGAAGGTTCACTGTGCTCCTGGAGCACCCCGCAGCACCTCATCTTCTCCTGGAGAAGATGCTTTTCTGGATCTTGGTAGCTAGTTTGGAAACGGCAATTAATTTCTGCTCCAGCCGGATGGACACTAACCCTCTCAGGCTCTTGTGTACCTGATGGGGACACTGTTCCCCCGGCACATGGGGTTCCTGATCCCCCATCGCCCCTCACCGGCTCGGCTGCGGGCGAGTCGGGGGGTGAGGGCTGCAGGGCTGCTCTCTGCTTTGTCAGCCTGTGCCCTGTGGCTGCAGCGCCTGCGGGACGGCCTGCCCGCCCTCCAGCGCCTGACGGGGACCCGCATCCTGGGGCAGGACACCGAGCTGCTCCAGCGGCTCACCCAGCTGGTGTGGGACAACGCCGAGACCCCGGTAAGGATGGGGCACCAAAGGTCTGTGTCACAGCAGCCAGAAACAGCCCTTCATTCGCCCGGCTCGGCTGCTGTTCCCTTGCCCAAAACACACCCTGGAGCTGCTCATTTTATCCCCTTACCTGCAGCTGCCAGCACCCACACTGCTGAGGCCGGGGCACTCATCACACACGGCCTCTGCAGGGCCTGTGTCCCAGAGCTTTACCCTCCCCACCAGTGCATCCCTGCATCCCATGCCTGTCCCCATCTGCTGGCTCACCACCGTCCCCAGCTCCTAATCCTGTGGCTACCAGACCGTGCTGAAAGTTCATGGCCACAGGAGAGCAAAGGGTCTCTCCTGGCGCAGTGAGACAGGAGGGGAAACCCACCCTAACCCCTCCTGCTCACCCTCCTTCTCCCCCCAGGTGGAAGGGGTGTCCGAGTTCATCCACAGCTCCTTCCGACTGCTCCTGGAGATCTACCACCTCGAGTGCCAGCGCTTCCAGGACCAGGAGAGACCCCTCTACCAACAGACGCTGCAGAGGGTGGTCTCGATGCCGTGGCAAATCAAAGCCAGATACGTGCCCCTGTGTGCCATCGTTCCCTACCTGGGCAGCCAGCAGGTAGGGAAGGCTCCGTCCTGGCTGGCACCCTCTCCTGCCCAGCTCAGCCATGTGGGCATCTTCCCCAGCCACGGGATGGTGTCCCCAGCGGGGCAGAGAGCTGCAGCTGCAAGGAGGCACCCCCTGGGGCCTGCCAGCAGGGAGGGGAGCTTTGCCAGTTGATGACCACCAAAATCTGGCCAAAAGCTGCTCGGGCTACCAGAGATGCTCGGTGCCACGGGTGACCGCAGTGTGGTCTCCATGCGCCCAGATCCATCCCCCACCTTCGGCATGGCGGGGAGATGAGGGTTATCTGCCTTTTTCCCAGGTGCTGGACGCCTACCCGGACCTTCCTCAGCACCTCCTCAGCTGCCTCTCCACCAACCACCTGTGTCCTGCCGCCGCCGAGGTCTACAAGGCCCTGGTGCGGCAGCAGCGTGCCGAGGGGCAGGGGGGCACGGAGGCAGCCCTGGCAGAGCGGTGGGCACTGCCCTGGCTGCCCCTGCTCTCCCGGGCGCTGCGCTCCCCCCTGCCCATCCTGCAGGGCAACGCCACCAACCACCTCCTGGCCTGGACCCTGCGGCAGCTCCCGGCTGCCCACCCGCTGCTGGCCGCCCGCTTCAGCGGCCGGGACACGGCGTCGCTGCGGGCATGGGTCTCGCTGCTGAAGGCACAGAGGAGCGTGGCGGGGACCCTGCTGCTGCGGGGCGAGGAGCTGGAGCGTCTCTCTTGCTGCCTGGGCGCCCGGGAGGACGGCGTGCGGCTGGCGGCGCTGGGTCTCCTCTGCTGCAGCCCCAGCACCAACCAGCCCCTCTCGGGCAGCGAGATGGAGCTGCTGCGGGAGTTCCTGCCCCGCAACCTCAACTGCGACTCCTCCTCGTTCCGGCAGCTGCTGCAGGCGGCGGTGAGGAAGGCGCTGGTGCGGCTGCGGGACAGCTCGCTGGCCCAGCTGCGAGGGAAGGGGGCCCAAGGAGCCGAGCCCAACGAGGGAGCGGAGCAGCTCGCCCAGGCAGTAGGTGAGGTGGCCGCCTCGGCACCTCCACTGTAGTCCCAGGGGACTCCCAGGCGGGTGCCCAGCCCGGCATCGCTCTCTGCCCGCAGGCTTCGTGGAGTGGCTGCTGCGGCTCAGCATCACCTCGCTCAGCCCAGGAGCCAACTACCAGAGGAAGAAGACGGCTCTGCTCCTCCTGGCCGCGGTTCTGGAGACCTGCACAGACACCTGGAGCCCCGAGAGGAAGAAGGGCCAGCCCCCACGTGAGTACAGGCAGCATCACCCCTCGGCTGTGGGGGTGCGCTCCCCTGTCCCTGTCCCACCACCTGTGTCCCCACCGCAGGGACCATGGCCACGCTGCTGAGCTACGCCAGGCAGAGCGGCTGCTGGGACTTCTTCTCCCAGCCCAATTTGTTGGCTCTGCTGAGCTGTTTGCAGGACAGCACTAACGAGGTGAGCCTTAATTGTCATACAGCTGCCTGCCTTGGCCCTGAGTGGGCTCAGAGGGGAAGGCCAGTGCTGCTGCCCTGATGCTTCTCCCCCCATCTTGTGTCCCAATTCCCCCCCACCTCTCCTGTCTTGGCAGATCAGAGACTTGGCCTCGGAGCTTCTTGTCCGCTACTTTCCCCCCACGTTCCCCGAGCCCATCGCCCTGGCTCTCTTCCAGCTGGCCCAGGAGGCCCTGGGCACCCCACGAGTGCAGGAGGCTGAAGCTGGAGCCATGATGATGAAGATCATCCTGCAGAAGTATGAGCCCCCCTGGCCTCCCCCTCCCCACAGCAGCCCCCAAGAGCGTGTTGGCAGCCCCAATGTGTCTGCAGGACAGGTTGCGCAGCGAGGGGTTTGAAATAGCCTTGGAGTGGGGAGCTGGGTAGGGTTGGGGTGCAGGACCCCAATCCTGGGTATGAAGGAGCCGCACAACACAATTTGGGCAGAAAACTCCCTCATCTTCGCAGCAGCCTTTCACCTCTCCCCCCAGGTCAGATGGCAGCACCATGAAGAGCCTGGCCCTGGAGGCTGAAGCAGCCCCAACGTTGCCCAACCGAGGGCTGTGCTTTGCCCAGCACCTTCTCCAGGTGCTGCAAGCCCAGTACACGGTGGCGTGCCAGGACCTGCTGCAGGCAGCAGCCACCGCGCCGATGCACGGTGTGTCCCCAGCCAGGCCTGGCCGGGCAGCAAGCAGCTCCCGCAGTGGGTCTGGGAGCAGGCAGGAGTCACACAGGCAGGAATGGGGCCACAACTTGGTGCTGATGCCACACCTTGCCTCAGTTTCCCCATATTGCTGTTACACTTGCCCAGTGTGCCCATCACCAGGGGCCCTGCTTGCTCCCCAGCCCGTGAACTGCAGGCTGAGGGAGGAGGGATGGGGTGTCACCAGCCACGGCTGTGACCAGAGGTGCTGTTTGTGCAGGAGCCATCGCAGCCCTGCGGAGGTGCCTGCTCCAGGTGCCAGAGGTGGCCACCTCCATGCGGGTGGCAGAGCTGGTACAGAGCTGGCAGGAGCTCCTCGCCCGCCTGGTGACCACTGCCAGGGACATCACCTCCTTCCTCCTGGGCGCTCTGCAGAGCCAGCGAGGCCCCGGCGCCGATGAGCAAGGTGAGTGTGTCCCCACAGCCCCTGGAAGCACTGACACCTCCATCACAGCTCTCCTCGACCCAGCAGCCCTCCAAACCTGCAGGGAAGGGACTTGTTTTGGGACACATTGCGGGACAGGAGCCACTGACATTTGTGTGTACTCCAAACAGGGGTCCTCCTTGGCCCCCCAGCATCATCCCCTCCCTCTGCCCCACACCACCCCGCTCACACCAGGCTTCTCCTTTTCGCAGCTGCAGCCCCATCGTTTGCTGACATGGGGAACGCCATCGGCTCCCTCATCATGCTGGGGAAAGGCCGGGGGCAGGAGGAAGAGGAGGAGGAGGACTCAGTCCTGCTGTCGGAGGAGCACAGCCTGATCCTGACCTGCTGCTGGGTGTCGGTGAAGGTAGGCACCCCCTCCCCATAGCACCAGGGAGAGGGGCACCCTGGCACAGCACCCACTGCCCAGCTCACCCCCACAGCAAGGTTCTTCAGCTCCCCCGGGGACAAACAATGGGGAGTCTCTGCCCTTACCTCAGAGCTGCCACAGACCATCCTCACCCCCTGCCAGGGAAGATACAACCACCCTCCTCCCCAAAAGCAGCCACCTCCCCGTCTGCCCTGATGTAGCCCAGCTGTGTCCCAGGCACTGACAGACCTCAGCTGTGGCAGAGCCGGGCTCCCCAGCTTGTAGCCCATCAAGGCTCCTTTCTGATAGCCACCCGTCCTGCCTTCTCCTCGTCTCCAGTGGCAGCCTGTGAAAAGGCCATCTCTGCCATGGGAAACCTGGGAGACCTTCTCACTCTCTACAATTCCCTGAAAGGAGGGTGTAGCCAGGGGAGGTCAGTCTCTTTTCCCAAGCAACAGGCGATGGGACAAGAAGAAATGGCCTTGAGTTGTGCTAGGAGAGGTTTAGGATGGATATTAGGAAAAATTTTTACAAGGAAGGGTTATCAAGCCTTGACAGAGGCTGCCCAGGACAGTGGTGGGGTCCCCATCCCTGGAGGGATTTAAAAGTCGGGCAGACTTGGTGCTGAGGGACACGGGTCAGTGGTGGCTTTGTCAGTATGGGGTTGATGATTGGACTCTATGGTCTGAAAGGTCCCTTCCAACCCAGACAGTTCTATGATTCTATGAAACTGCCGTGCTGCAGAGCCTGTGCGTGCCTGTGGCCATCCCACTGGCCACACTGCCTGATGATGCTGGCAACCGAGAGGGTCTGTGCCGGGGTGGGGGGTACAGCAGCACCCCCTGTGCTTCCCTGCGGCAGCGGGGCAGGACAGGAATGGGGCAGCCCCACGGCCGGTCCCTGTGACCTTCTGCTTCTCTATAGGAGATTGGGCTGCTCTTGGGGGGTCTGGCTGAGCTGCTGCTGGCCCCCCCAGCGCTGCCTGCCAGATCGGGGTCCCTCCTGTCGCTCCCCACCCTGCAGACAGCCGCGAGGGTCTTCCAGGAAATCCTGCTGCGGTGCCGGCACTGGGTAAGAGCGTGTCCTGCCTGGGGTGGCTCAGACCCATGCCCACCCCCCTGCCCTTTCCCAGTAGCCAGGGGCTCTCACGGGTGTTCAGTGGGGCAGGGTCTGCTCTGGGGCCATGGGGCACGGCTGGAAGCCCCTTGCTGGGATGCCAGCACCAGACCCCATCACATCCCCACACCACCACATCTTCTCGCTTCCTCCTTCCCTTTTGCAAAGAGGTTTCTGGGGGCTGGGAGAGGCTGGTGGGGGATCCCTGTGTGGGTGGGTGGGGCATCATGGTGCAGGGGCCCCCTTTGTGGCACGGGGACCTGAGGCTGCTCTGCCCTAGGGAGCGGTGGAGGGCTGCAGCATGGGCTTCACCAAGTTCTGCGCCGCTCTGCTGAACCACCCAGACCCGGAGCTGCGGGCCATCCCGCAGAACATGCTGGAGCAGGTACCATGCTCGTTCTGCCCTGTGTCCTCCCCAGTGTCCCCCCCCATCACCCCAGCTGCCTGGCAGCCGAGATGCTGCAGGGCAGGGCTGGTACGGTCGGTCCCCTCCCTGCAGAGCAGGGGCTCCAGCCAGCAGGTTTCCAGCCATATCTCGGGTGGGTTTTGCTCCTCAGGGCTTAGAAGCGCTGAGTGGCCCCCGCAGCAGCTCGATCACACGCCGTGCTGCTGGCTTCCCCATGCTCTTCCTCTGCATCGTCAGTGGGGAGGCTCCAGCGCAGGCACGGCCACTGCTGACCCGCTGCATCCAGACACTGGTAGCCTTGGCCACCACAGCCCTGCCGCAGGACTGGGACCAGACCCTTGACCTCCCACAGGTGAGCTCCTGGCTGCTGTAGCCTGTCTGGGGACAGGGGGATGTACAGGAGGTCCCCTAAAGGGAGCAGCGCCAGGTAATCAAGGAGCAGGGTGAGCAAAGAACATCAGTCCTGGCCACGCTGCCCGTCCTGAGAGCCCAAGAGCCAATGGCCCCTTGGCTCCCCCATCTTTCCCACCATCTCCCCTTCCCTCGGAAGTGTGTACCCCCTCCCCAGGCAGCACCCCTGAGGCCCCCATGTCTCCCCAGGTGTGTGCCTGCCACGTGCTGCAGACGCTGGTCCGTGGTGCGGGGCTGGGCGGTGCGGTGCTGCGACACGCCACACCGATGGTGGCCCTGGCCCTGCGGGGCTTAGGCTCCCCGTGTTGGGCCATGAGGAACGCAGCCATCCAGCTCTTCAGTGAGTACCGAGGGGGAGACATCCCTGCAGAACCAATGCAGCCCCCCCGGGCGCCTGGGCATGGCAGGGGGTAGAGGGGACCTGACGCCGCTTTCTGCCCTGTCCCTTTAGGTGCCCTCACGTCCCGGCTGCTGGGCCAGCAGCGGAGCCATGGGGAGGGCTGCCCAGCAGAGGGGCTGAGCCTGCAAGCCTTCCTGGGGCAGCACCCCCAGCTTGGCACCGTGCTGCTGGGCGAGCTGGGGACAGCCACCCTGCCCACCCCGGAGGGTCCCCGGCTGCACCCCGCACTCCACGCCGTCCTCACCCTCCTGGCCCAGCTGCAGCCCAGCGCTGATGGCCCTGGCAGGTGAGGGGCAGAGGGGATGCAGCAGGATCCTGTGGTCCCCAGGTGGCCCTCGGTGTCAGCGGGGTCTCACTCCGGCCAGAGCATCAGCGTGTGGTGCCCTTTCTGCTTCGCAGCTCCTCTGCTGGTTTCCTGGAGCCACTGCTGGAGCTGGCGGGGAGCCCCATCTTCGCCGTGCGCTCCATGGCCGCCAAGGCACTGGTGCCAGTCGTCCCACCGCCCCAGCGCCAGGGTCTCCTCCTGCAGCTGGCCCGGCAGCTCCCCACCACCCCCGGAGGGGTCCGCTCACACAACACCCTCCATGGGCGCCTGTTGCAGATGCGGGCGCTGCTGACCCTGGCGCCGGGCAGCGAGGGGTGAGTGGTCCCATGCCGTTTCCCACCCCCCCACACACCCCCCATGTCAGCTCCGTGCCGGGATGCAACGTTTTGGGCTGCAGGCCCCACGCTGAGGCTGCGTGTGTCCCCGCAGGCTGTCAGCCGAGGTGCTGCGCCCCGTGGCCCTGCAGCTGGAGGCGAGGGGCTGGCTGCTCACCCCTGCCCAGCGCTGCCCCCTCGTCCGTGATGCCTTCCTCCAGGTCCTCGCCCTCCTGCCCACCTCCTGTAGCCCCGGCTTCACCCAGAGCATCCGAGAGGCCATCAGCACCGAGCTGGGCAGCCTCCCACCGGGATGTGCTGAGCCGCAGGTACTGGTGCTGGCCAGGAAAATCACCACCGTGACCTTCCTGCTGGCCAGCCCAGGGCTGGGAGGTGGGGACCCCTCTCGGGGGCAAGTGTTAGAAGGGGGATGTTGGTTTTCCTGCAGGTGGGCTTGGCCATCCTCCACCAAACCATGGCCCGCTTCGTATGCAGCGAGGGAGCCCGGCTGGCGGATGGCGAGCGGATCGGTTCCATCTGCTCGCTTCTCCAGCAGCCCAATCCCGACGTCCAGCGTGCCGTCCTGAGCTGGGTGGTCTCCGGGGAGGGAGGAACGTGCAAGGAGCTGGAAAAGGCTCTCGGGCTGACCTTGCTGGTATGATGAGGCTCAAACGTCACTGAATAAAGCAGAGGGTCCCCAGTGCACCGCTCAGATGGGATCCCAGCTGCTCACTGGGAAGCACCGTGCTCCCCGGGCTGAGGTTCAGGGGTGTGGGGCACTTGCCAGATTGTGATGAGGTTGCCACCCTGCCGTGCTGGGGACACTAACCATGTGCCTTCTTTCCCGTTGTCAACTAGGAGAGCATGCGGTCGGTGCTACGAGAGAGAAGGGACAAAGAGTTCCTGAGACTGTACCTTGAGGCTTTGCTGCATCTTTACAGAGAACCCTCCTCCTGGTCCCAGGAAGCTTCCCATAAGCTCCATGGCTCCTCGGCAGCGTGCCTGGAGATGCTGCTGCACATGGTAGAGGCTGAGCATCCTGGCCCCGACCTCCTCTTCCAGGCGCTGTGTGCTGCCAGCCTGCTGCTCGCCCACCGGTAGGTCCCTGACCCTGCCAGAGCCACAACTTCTCACCCGTAAATCACAGCCACCTTCACGCCTGGGTCCCTCCGTCTCAGGGCAGCTGGTGGCTTTTGGAACCCTGGAAGGTGCACCTGAATTCCCATTCCTTCCCGGGCCTCTGGCAGGTGTGAGGAGGAGGATGGCAGGCTGGTGGAGCGGTGGTGCAGGATGCTGGAGGAGTGTGGCCGGTCTGTCTCCTGCCAGGAGCTGCGGCTGGCGGCCGCCCGTGCCCTGCGGCTGGGGGGTGCCATCGTGGTGCAGCGATCCCTGCGTCCTCCCCGTCCCGCGCTCGTCCCCGTGGCGCTGCGGTAGGTGCTGGCAGGACCCGTGCTGCCCACACACCCCAGGCTGACCCTGCGAAACGTGATGTCCCCTGCAAAAAATTCAGGGGCATTGAAGAAAACCCCCCGGCTTTGAACCCCACGGTTCAAAAATCACTAGCACCCAAGAGTTAGTAATATCCCCACTATTCCAATATCTGAAGGGAGCTCCAGGAGAGCTGGGGAGGGACTGTGTCAGGAGGTGCAGTGACAAGAGAAGGGGGAATGATTTTCAATTGGAAGAGGGGAGATATAGATTAGAAACCAGAAAGAAATTTTTTGCTGTGAGGGTGGTGAGAGCCTGGCCCAGGTTGCCCAGAGAAGCTGTG
>BJBW01015854.1:30891-47007 GCA_004320125.1 Scolopax mira
CTGGATGGGCTTTAAGGTCCCTTCCAACACAAACCATTCCGTGGTTCTATAACAAAGCGTGGGGGACCATGGGGCCACCCTTTGGCTTCACCTGTGCCACCCCACAGAGCCACCAGCCTGTACAAGGAGGATGAACCCAATGTTTTTGCGGAGCCAGCAGTCATGGCCTGGCAGCTGCTCCCTGTCCTGCTGCAGCTCCTGGAGAAGGCTCCCACTGACAGCCCGCTCCGTGCCTCAGCTCTGCAATGGCTGGTGGCTACGGGTCCTGGTGTCCTGCACGACCTGCAGTTCTGCAAGCACCACTGGAGCCAAGGTAGAGTGCGGGGGGAAGCAGGGTGGCACAAAGCCACCCATACAAGCTGGTGTCCTCGTCCCCTGGGGGGACCCTGCTGCACTCACAGCTCCTTCACCCACTCTCTCTGCAGAGGCCGTTGCCCACCGGGGGATGAAGGCGCTGGGCTGTGCCAAGCTGCACGTGGCAGTGGCCGTGCTGCTGGTGAGGGCCCGGCTGGTGGCACAGGCACTGCGGGCGCTGGGGGACAGTGCCACCACCGTGCTGGGGCTGGACGGTGGAGCCCAGGAGCTGGAGCAGGAGCTGGGGCTGGTGCAGGAGCTGCTGGTACAGCACGGGCTGGCCCCTGTGCTGAGCCAGAGCAATGTTCTGGGGGAGCCAGGACCACCCTCTGGGGCTGCCTGACAGCTCTGGGCACGGAGCGGCGTCACCCTGGGCCCCGCAGCCACGAGGCTCTGGGTTCATGCTGCCACGTCCCTCTGTTTGCCAGATGCTCTCGGCCACCAGCCAGGACTGTGGGTTCGGTGGTGTAACTCAGGGGCACCCCACTCACCGTGGGGGGGACACTCCCTTTGTTCCCCATCATTTTACCACCCTCCATCCCAAGGACACCAGAGCAGCATCGCCTTAGCCCCTGCCCTCGTAACCAGCTGGAAGGGGAGGACACACACTGGAACCCTCACTCACCCTTGTGCTGCTCAGCTCCCACTGCCTTATTTTTTTAACCGTTTTAGCTCCTCCTTTGCAGTGGGCTGACCCCCCCAGCCCTCATGTGGGGAGTGAGAAAGCTGTGAGGTACCTTATCCTGGTTTCAGCTGGGATAGAGTTAATTTTCTTTTCTGTTGGGGTTTTGATAGGAGAAGAATGTTGAGGAATGTCAATAAAACATATTGTATTAGTTGTTGCTAGGTAATGTTTATATTAGCCAAGGACTTTTTCAGCTTCCCATCAAAGCAGAGAGGGAGCACAGAAGCCAGACAAAGGGATATTATTCCACACCAGAGACATCATGGTCTGTGTAAAAACAGGGGTTGATTTGGGGGCAGGAATCCCTGCTCAGGAGGGTTGGGCAACAGATTATCAGGTGGTGAGCCACTTGTGCTGTATTGTTTTATTTTGTATACTATTTTAACATTGTAATTTTCCTCTCCTGTTACTGTTACATTAAACTGTCTTTATCTCAACTTATGAGTGGTTTTTTTTCCCCTTTCTCTCCCTTTTCTCCCTGCCCTACTCGGGGCAGGGGGAGTGAGCTGCCCTCTCCCACTTGCTGGCTGGGGTTAAACCATGACAGCCCTTTTTGGCACCCAAGGCCGGGCTCGAGGAGTGGGGATGCCAACAAACCTGACCAGAGCAGGGTCAAACAGATTTGTTAGAAGCGTGCATTGTATGAATGTTGATTTATTTGCTCTCAGACTCGTTGTGCTTGTTCCTGGGGCTGTGCTTTGTTACACGGTACCTGCTGGAGGTGTTCCCTGTCGTGCTGGTTTTGGTCCCTGGGAACTGGCTCAGGATGGTCGTTTTGCTGTTCTTCGGAGGGGTCAGACACGCCGAGACCCTCTTCTCCTGGGTGGTCCATCCCCGCTCCTCGGGAGGCATCTAGAGGAAATTATCCGTAATTACACCTTTTTAACTCTTCTTGGAGAACCAGTCGCTGAGGGGGACACCTTCCCTTTCCTTCCTCTTCTCCTCCAGGCTAGATACAACAGCTCTCAAGAATTTTCTCTTTGGCTGCCTACGGTAACCCCCCTGTCTCTCTCAGGTTACCCAGGATGGACCTGGCCACATGGACCCTTGTCTTATGCAGGACACACAGCTCCAAGCACAGACCCACCACTTCCACACTCCAACAATCTCCTCCTCCTCCTCCTCCACCCCCTTCCCCTTACTTGACCTGGACTCACCTCTTCCATAGATACGGTTTGGCAAAAGCTCTTCTATGCCCTCATCCATGGCTTTTACCCAACCCTAAGTGGAGCAATGCCCTATAGCCACAGCCCCCTAGAGAAAAAGGGTCGTTAGTACTTATGGAGCACCTGGGCTCATTGGCTACACCCCCACCATCATCACTCTCATCACCCTCAGCTGCAGCCCAAGCCTGCAGGAGCAGGGTCAGGTGGTCATGACCATCACAAATTGTCAGTGGGTTGTCCCAAGGGTCTTCCTCCCCTGTCCTGGTGGGCTTGGGATTCACTCACAAGCTTGACTTCCATCTGTAGGCACCCTGACACCCTGCCATCATAGAGATGTCCCCTATTGTTCTTTTCCCAGACCTAGACAGGCTGCAGGAATGAGCCAGCAGGAACCTTAAGAAATGCAACAAGGACAAACATGCCCAGGAAGGAAAAAACCCTCAGGATGACACAGGCTGGGAAATGACTAACTGGGGGGCAGCTCAGCAGAAAAGGACCTGAAGGTCCTGGTGGACATCAGCATGTCCATGAGCGTATGAGCCATCACTGTGCCCTGGCAGCTACAAGGGACATCTTTACACATCAGTAGGCCACATCTAGAATATTACATCCAGTTCCAGGCCTCTGCAAATACAAGACCTTGACTGACTAGAGCAAGATCAACAGGGAGCCACCAAGATGCTGAGAGGGCTGGAACACTGGTGGTGTGAGAAGAGGCTGAGGGAAGGGGAATAGGACTTGTCCAGCATCCCGTAGGACCCTCCAGAACCTCCTGAAGTCCCTTCTGACCAGAGTTATTCCGTGATCCTATACATTATAACCCACCTTTTCCTGAAGTTGGGCCCACTGTTGCCATTGCACAGTCTTTTCTTGACCTGAATGCCTTTCAAATAAAGAATATGCCTATAATTATCTTTTGACTGATGATCCCAGTTCTGTCACATCTCTACCAAAATTGGAGGCAGTTGCAGCTTTAGATGATGTTCCTGATGGGATTATCCAGGTCTGAATAACCTTACTTCCCAAAACTCCCCCTTCACTGTTCTGACTCTGTCCTTGATTCTTCTATAATGAAGTGCAAGGAGGTTCCTATCTGATATTTTCCATACCGGATCAGTGGAACGTGCCTCACATTCCTTCAGTACCCCCGAAAGTCCCTCCATCACAAAGTTCCTGTTCTGCTTTGGGAACAGGTAGTTATTCTGTAGCTGTCACCCCACCAGCTCTGCCCAAATTCCTTGCCCAAATTTCCTCCTGCTTCTGTCAGAAGGCTTCTGCAGCACCCTTCATTGCTCTAACCCCACGCCTTTTTCAATTGTACCACCCTCAGAATCTCTTTTTACCTCTCCTGTTTACAACCCTCGTTGTAAATGAAGCACATTTACTGCACAGAATGTGCCTTCTCAGTGTCTCATTATCTCCTGAGCCAAACTGCACTGTCAGCATTTATTCTTTATCATCCTCCTTACTGATAACCACTTTTAGTTCCTCCAATAAAATTAAAACATTCACCATGTGCCAATTACCCCATGGTCTTGAACTTTGGAGCAGAAATGCTCCATTTCAGAAGAAAAAAAAAACCAAACCACTATTAAAATAATCTGTAGGAGTTGCAGTGACTCTCCCCACCCCCTCCACCTTCTCCTGAGTCACAGATGACCTCTGAGAAGGAGCATCTCCTCCGATTTGTTGCGCTTCAGTAGTTTACAACAAACCTTTGAACAGTGAGAATCTTGTTTATTTCTGGGCACGTGTTTCTATAAAAGGCTTTTCCCAGCCAGGAACAAAGGCTGCCACAATCAGCCCTCCGGAATCAGCTGGAAAAAACCATGAAATTCGCTGGTGTAAATCTATCTTTCTTCATTCTTTTCACCCTCACTACCCTTTGGAATGCAGGTGAGTGACTTTCAAAAATTTTGCTACTTTTAACTACAAATTTCTTTGGCTTCTGAACTGTGATATAGACACCTCAGTGAGAGATTACTGATACCCTTTGTAGTCAGTAAAGCAAAGGCACACAGGCTGCCTTTTACTGGCACAGTGTCATCTTCAGCCCCTTCCTCTGTAATTTCCAGTAGGACCTGGATCTTTTCTATAAGTAAAGAGACAATCTGGAGAATGCAGTAGATATTTTTAAAGACACAGAGCAGCTTCCTAGCTCTCTGTATCAAACCAGCATTTTCACCTCCGTCACAGCAGGTTTTCTGCTATAGAACAAAGGCTGAGTTTTATTTCTGACTCACTACTGTTCCTGTTCTTTCCTACCACACTCCCATGTATTTTCCCAGGATAAAGGAAGAAGGCCAGCAGAGAGAGAAAAAGAGAGAGAAACTTTACTACCTTTTCCTTTTCTTGATCTCTCCATCCTACCAAAAACAGCCCTCCCTGTCTCTCCACCCCTCACACACACAAACAACCCTCAGTGACATTTTCTCCTTACTTTGAGAGAAGCTGATACACCTGGAACTGCACGGGATTGCTCTTCAGCCCCAGGAGGGGTAAACTCTTTTTTCTTCTCCTGGTCTCATTCATGCATTGTTAATGACCTCTGAGGAGTAGGTGGTTCCAGCAGCATTTGGGACGCAGTAGATCCACATCCTACAGCCCCCAGACTAACACAGCCAGCCCCACAGCCTAACGCAGAGCGGGGCTTCTGCCGGCATCCAAACAATCACAGCCAGCCCTCCCAGACACCCGCACACCTCCCAGTTCAGGTCACACTGGAAGGTCACTAGCAGAAACACAAACCCACTTTTCTTACAGACACCTCGTGTGCCAACACAGGCTTTGAAAATCCCATTAGCTCAGCCCAGAGCCCAAGTGCCTGAACGTGGTCAATAGCTCAGAGCTGGGGTCTCTCCACGTGCAGGTCTGATGACTGGCTGGCTCATCCTGCTCACACCCAGACACAAGACAGAAAATAGCAACAGAATGTAATAAAATGGCTACGGTGATCAGGTGCAGGGCTCTGTCAGAGAAAACTACTGACAGCTTGTTTATGTGTGACCAGCTCCTTCTATCTTCCTTCTCTCCATTTTCCTGTGCTTGTTCTTCACCGTGCTCTTTGACCTTTTATTTCTGCTTGTGTTCTCCCAAACAAGAAACCCTCCTCTAATTACTCTTTCATCATTGGTCCTAATTTTGCTACATGCATGTCCAAATTTAGAATTTCTGGCACTCACCTCGGTCACCTCAGCATTGCCTGGTGTTATTGATATAATTACCCGAGCCCTGTTTCCCTTGCAAGATACCACTCCCCAAAAGATCCTGTGTTCCCAGTGTCTGGGCAGCTTCTCCATCTCACTTAAACTTCCCCTTAACTGTTTGTGAAATCCAGCCATTTCTTGGGATTACCATAACGTCTGTCAACTTTACACTGGTTTCTTTGTGTTGAGAAATTTTTCATGTTGTGTCCAGTAATTACTCATAGTCTGTTCAGCCAGACCTCAGCCAAGGGCCCAGTCATCCGTCTCTACCTCCTCATTTTAACAGTTACCTTGTTAAGGTTAGACTCGAATAAATTGCACAATAGAAAGAAATTTCAGTAGCTTTTCATAATCTGATACTGGAGCACGCTTCATTGCTAATGTCAGCTTTCCATTCATCCAAGAGCACCAGCGTTCTGTCCCAGGGATTCCCATGGAGGGTTGACAGTGACAGGACCCCATCATGGTTTGCTTCAGACCTATTCTCAGAAATAAATACAATTAGTGGCACTAACCAAGGGGCTACTCTGGAGATATACCCATCTATTAGATGTACTAATCTAATCAACCCATGGAGTTGGTGAAATTATATACTGTCTGGTGGGGTAAATAACTGCATTTTTCTATTCAAAATGGAGCAACCTTAATACGTGGGTGATGATGGCCTTCACCTATATACATTGCTAAACATAACCAGACTACTTCATCTATTTACAGCAGTCCTTTAGAAGATGTACTTCCACTTCAGAAAACATCTAGAAGAGTTTTATCACATTCTTAACTATGTTTTTCCTTCCTTGAACCAGGAGCTCAAGACTCTTGCGCACTCCGATGCGGGGAGCTGCTTGGTGCCTGTTCTTGCCAGGTGACATGCCAGTCCTTGGGGAACTGCTGTCCTGATTATAAAGAATTTTGTCTTCAGATTTCTCCATACTCAGGATCTCTGATGGGAGGCAAAGACTTTGTGATTGAAAATGCAATTTTTAATCCCTCTTCAGTGATAACGTGCAGGTGGGTCATGGTTTTATACTCCTCTGCCAGGGGGAGGTGAACCCTTCTTATCTCTGTTTCCAACAATAGGCAATTACCACAAAACAAGACTTGTCTACACAGGAGCGAAAACTTACTCTGCAAAGTAAGAATCCTGAAACATGCAAAAGTTCTGGTAACCCTCAAGGATACATATTGTTTGTATTTCTACACAGAATCATTTCATTTAGGTCCAGTTATTGTGCGATACAATCATCACTCTGCAAGTTCTTCCCTTAACATATGAAAATGGTGACTTTCGTAAAACCCCTACAAAAACAGAAATTTGCAATGCCTGTGTATCGTGGTCAATGTTAGCCACCCTGTGATCCTGTTAATCCTCTAGCATCACCTTTGTCTTCCTGCTGTCCCTCTGTGGCTAATTTATCACGCCCCCCCCCCTCCCCCCCCCCCAGTAATTAAATAGTAAATCTAAGGCTTACAGATTTCTGTGTGTTTGTGCACAGCAGAATCCACGCCGGTGTAATAAGCACAAACTATAAACAATTTTTTCCAGTTTGTATTCACTGCTACAAGCAAAACAGCCACAGGACTTGGAGCGACCCACGCACGACATAAGGTTGCTTGATAAAGTGCAACCGAGACATTTGGAATCTTCCTCCTCTCAACAGTGATGCTGAAAATTGTTTCTAACACCAACAGGTTCAAGAAGGAAATCAGAACCCACGGCTACGTTGGTCAGGATGGAAGAGCCCACTGCATCTCCCCATTGCTGTATGAGACTGGTTTCATCCCTTTTGATGTTTCTACAGATGGGACAACATTTCCATACTCTGGAACTTGGTTATCAGGTTACCTAAATCTACAGTATCCTCTTCTTTCTATGTTCCCACTCCATGGATGAAAGACTATATAAGCCTTTCCCTTTTGGGCACTTTTCTTCTTCCTTAACCTCCTCTCCTGAGGCTGCTTGGCCTCAGGAAAGTCATTCTTGCTGCCCTCAGGCTAATTCAGATTTTGAGAGATGAACTTTCACAGCAGTGGTGTTCCACTTCTGTATAGCAGCATTAACACACAAAAAGCACTGCCTAAACATGAGGTTGACCAAAACACTTCCCTTTTTGTAGCTACTATCAGAAAATAACTGCCTCCTAGTGTTGTAACATAAGGACTACAGACATCTCAGCTTCAGCTTGCTCTTTTTGTATCATCCTGTAGCATCCTGTTAGAAAACATACCCGGGGGAAACACAGCTAAATCTTAAATAACACAGTGACACCTTTTCAGAGCTACACAAAGCAGAAATATCACTAATCCTTTTTTTTCCTTCCATTCTGTAACACAGTGCATCACAGCAAAGTTGCAGATGGAGAAAAATGCACATTAGTAAATGAGACAAAATGGCAATACTATGGCACCCCCAACACTGATGGAAACTTAACTCTTACCTGGACACGCCAGGCACTTGCGGCACCCAAAGTCAACATAGAAGTCTGGGGATACCACGAAACAGGTAAAGTGACACTGTCCTACCTACACCCAAACAGAGCTCTGCACAGCACATGGTGCTTCCACTGGCCTCAACCAGAGATCTGCGGCTATAAATAACTCATGACAAAAATGGCAGATTTTCCTCTTCATTTACATGTGAGTGGTGACATCTGGTTTCAATCTTGTGGTAATTGTTCTTTTCCAGCACCTGAAATTATTTTCTTCCTCTGTGTGACAGGTGACAGTTACTCAGAAAACTGGTCGGCTGAATGGAAATATCTTTATACTTTGGCAAAAGAAATCCCCAATTCTGGGAATTATTCTTTCCTTCCTGTACCTGCTGAAGAACAGTACAGTACATGGGACTTTGGAATTTTGAGAATTACACCCAGCAACTATTCCAGCGGGCAGAGGCAAGTACATCACAACATTCATTTGTCATCGGTACCTTGTTACTGCTTCCTGCATTAAAGCTGCTGTCTCCTTGGATGTTTAAAACCAGGACTCAGGTTCCATTTCACATGAAAAAGTGGGGAGAAAACTGGAAAGGCGAAAGTGAGAAAGTCATGGGTGGAGATAAAGAGAGTTTGCTAAGTGAAGAAGGCACAGGGGAAGCAATGCAAGGGCAACCACTCACCACCTCCCCTGTAAAAACATAAATGCCACCTGTTCAGAGTTAGAACATGTTACTAATAGATCGCAACCTCTTTTAGCATTTACGAGTTGCTACCCACAGAACAGTAACTTTTCCTCTTTCTAGAGGTTTTTTTTCATTACGTTTCCTTTATGATGTTTTTTCATGGGTAGAGAGCAGAGTGGCCTTGGAAGACTTCAAGGACTCGAGTGTTTTCTCCCCATTACTGGGGCACAGGGTTAGGTTTAGTTACAGAATCCAGAAATTCTCCATTCCGGCCTAAAAGGAACTACGATGAGAAGAGGCATGAATAGAAAACCTGTCTCTAAAAAGACCTGTGTAAGCCAGACCCACAAATACTAAAATGTATCCTGATTATCTCATACTTGCCGCATGCTGTCATGTCACCTTCCTAATTAGGAAAATTTTGATTTGCTGTAACTTTTTGCAGGAAAAAGAAAGCAATGACCTTTGTAAGGAAATAAGAACTCACAAGCTGAAAGATTCGTTGTAATTATAGTTAGTGATAAAGACACAGTATTACTGCCAAAATAGTGCTTGTTTGTTTGACTCTCAGACCTACTTTTTGGCCTTTTTTTTTTTCCCTAGCAACGTTCCATCTATCTGGAGCTCAGACCATGCCTTGGCTTGGCACCTTGGGCAAGACTTCAGAAAAGACCCAAGTGCATGGGCAACTGCGAAATGCATAGACTGGGAGAAAAAGGAGGAGAAGCTTCCAGACTTCATGAAAGAAATTATAGATTGCCCTTGCACCTTGGCACAGGCGAGAGCTGACACTGGCAGGTTCCATGTGAGTTATTAATCAACCCCTCTGGCTTATTACAGTTCCGTGTAAAAGCCTAGGGAATTCCATACTCCCCACACACCCCTCTTCCCTCTCTCAAAGTAATTTCAAGGATTTGAAATTATATTTCAATTTGCACAAGTGGCACGTCAAATGGCAGAGGCAGGTACAGCTTACCCAGGTAGTATGGATAAAAAAAATGCTGTAGGATAGGAGATGGAAGTGACCTTCTGAAAAAAAAACCCAAAAAAACCAGCCCAGACAAAACATTAGGTAATTCTGTTATATCCTTTTCCTGTTAGGAAGCTCCAAACAGGATGTATATTTTAAATGATACAGTTAAAAGCATGTGAAGGAAAAAAAAACTAGTTCCACTGCACTGTCTCTGTCTAAGAACATAGGACAAAAGTTAAGTTTAGCCTGGTGTGATCTGTTTGCTTTGTGCTTGTAGCTGAATGTCCCTCTCGGAGTGTCTGTGCCTCAAGGTCTGTGGTAACAGACTGTAAGATGCTCAGGTCAGACTAACCGGTCACTCCAATCACTGCAGTA
Source organism: Scolopax mira (assembly GCA_004320125.1). Taxonomy (NCBI): domain Eukaryota; kingdom Metazoa; phylum Chordata; class Aves; order Charadriiformes; family Scolopacidae; genus Scolopax; species Scolopax mira. Next base: position 40,772 of record BJBW01015854.1, read on the forward strand.
TTAAATTTACTGTTTTTCCTGTCCTTCTGTGCTACTCAACACGCAACCAGTTTGTTCAGACTTTACACAGACCTCAGGGTGGGGAGAGGACACGAAAACAGAAAGGACAATGGGGAAAGAACCCCATTAAGTGTGAGCATCACTCTTTTGCAGACAGATTATGGCTGTGACATTGAAAAGGGGAGTGTGTGTACTTACCACCCTGGCGCTGTGCATTGCGTGAGAGCCATCCAAGCCAGGTAAAGACAATTTTTAAAAACTGCATTCTTTTTGTGACTCATTCCACCTTAGAGATAGCAGCATCCCAGAAGTCACAAAGGTCTCTGGACTCTCAACCCTCAGGCTCGTGGCAACCACTGTTTCCAATTTGTTCAGGTATTGGCCATCATTGTTGAGGTGAAGTTAAACCCCTAGATTTAATAAACAATTAATTGCACCGTGCTAAACCTTAGTATACCCAAGAGGCATGGAAGAGGAGGTATCTAGCTGGGAGGTATCATCTCTGGACATCATATAAAGCTTGGGAACCAAAACATTTAGCAATATTCATTAAAAAAAAGGCAGTAGGTAACCTCTAAATACGAACGGGCTTCACAGAGCTGAATGATGACTTTCTTCCCAACCAGTCCCCGGTACGCGGCAGGACAGCAGTGCTGCTACGACCACACGGGGACCCAGATCCTCACGCACGACTCCATTGGGGGCAGCACACCCGATCGAGGACACGACTGGGGTTCACCACCTTTCCTGAAGCCTCCCCGGATACCTGGCTTTTCCCATTGGCTTTACGATGTCATCAGCTTCTATTACTGCTGCCTGTGGTCTGATAATTGTCCAGTCTATATGACAAAGCGGTCCTCCAGCGACTGCAGGACCTATCGCCCGCCCCGAGCTGGTAAGGGCTTCAGAATTCCATTATGGAGCGTAGCATTTTGATGCAGCATTGCCTTTTAGCAATGTACATATTTGTACATGCACCTGTCAGCTGACAATTGCGAGGCTACAATGTCCTGTGGAAGATTTCCAATGGAAGGTTTCCTGTGATCCATCAGTGGCAAAATCTGTAGGAGGTTTTCAGTTGTCCTGCAAGATGTTTCTCACCATTCCCATTCCCACAGAGCTGTTCAAGGTTGTTATGGCTATCACGTCGCATTTACCATGGATCAGTCTTGCATTTCTTCCTTTGTTTAAATGCCATTCTTTGGATCACCACAATGAGATACCATTTTTTCTCATGAACCTCAGAAGAGGAGTAATGGATTGTGGGTTTTGCTTATCTTCTTTCCTTTTTTTTTTTTGCTTTTAAAAATAGCATCTGCTTTTGGGGATCCTCACTTCCTCACATTTGATGGTCTGAACTTCACCTTCAAAGGTCAAGGAGAATACACTTTGGTAGAGTCTGACCTCACATCCCTGAGAGTGCAAGGGAGGACACAGCAGGTACACTTTCCCAACGGTGAGTTGGTAAGAGAGGAAGCAATGATGACAAATAATAGTTTCTGAGTTTGCTTGGTTTGCACTTCCTGTCTTCTCAACTCTTCTCCTCTTGTCCATTTGTGAAAGGCCAATGTTTTGAAGCTAATCAGAAGGCAGACAAAATGTTAGGAAAAAAATAGCTTTCTAATTAAGGTTATTTGCTTGTTTTAATTGGGTTTGAGTAATGGGAATGTAAGGTTTTCTGTTGCATTTAAGAACTCAAGAAAACATCTTCTCTTTTCCCTCCATGCCCATCCCCATCTATAAGGAAACAAAAGGTCAGTTCTAGGAATCAGCCAACAGCTGTAGCTCCAGCTGATGCATTTTGATAGCATTGTACCTCAAAATGAATAGAAAGCAGGTAAGTGTATGGCTGCTATAGTCTGTGTTAGCTGTATACACATATATGTACTGACAGAGCAAAAATGGCCCAGAAGAAGCCCAGAAAACATACTTTGGATGAGGAAAAACTCTTTCTGAGCACCTCAAACTCTAGCAGAAAAGTGCAGAATGTCTGGCAGGAAGTTGGTTCTTAAATTTTTTCTCCTTTTTCTGTCATGCCTGCCCCAAAATTATCTCTGACTTTCCCTGGCCTTATTCTCAGGACTGAATGTGCAAGACGGAGATCAGCTGGTCTTCTTACATAGCTCAGCCACTGCCACTGGGATGAAGAATCTAGAATTTCCAGGCTTTTTTAGCATTAAAAATTCTGCTTTCAATATACTATACTGGTAGAAGACCTATACTGTGGGTTTTTATGTGACTTATATGCTTAGCAATTCCCTCAAGTCTAAATAAGCAGATGTAATTTTAGGAAACATCTGGAGAGTTTTTTTGCCTGTATCATTATAACCTTCCACGTTCACTCTACGTCACACCTATGGGTATTCTGGGGGTTTGTTTTTTCCCTTGGAAGGAACCGGGGCTCAGGTGACAGGCTTGGCTGCGGTGGCCATGCAGGAGAACAACTCCGATGTGATCGAAGTGCGCTACTCGGAGGATTTGAACCTGCAGGTCCTGCTGAACCAGAGGGTCCTCAACTTCTCCGAGCAAAGTTGGCTGGACCTGAAAGGTTAGTTACAAATATCAGCCCTGTAAGCTATTCAATTCCAACGGAACCCATGTATAGTTAAAAATATTTCTAGATGCATGTGTTTAGACTCTCTCTGCAGTGTCCTTTTGCAAAAGAAGCTGCAGGTCACTCACTACTACTCCATAGCAAGAGTCTTACTGCAGTTGTAGGTAAGAAGATGTGGCCTCCCTTTAAATGCTTCTCGGAATGTAGCCCAGAGTGGAAGGAAGAAAAAGCTTTATGAAAAATGGTGAAAACTAACAGCACAACAATCTCTTCACTATGGATGATTACCTATTTTGTTCTCTTCTTCTTGTTGTTATAGGTCTCTTTCTCTACTCTACAGCTGATCGGAAGATAACAGCAATGTTCTCTTCTGGCTCTGGAGTGGAAATAAGGGGAATTGGAGGATTTCTGACTGTGACAGTTCTGCTCCCAGAGAAGTTTATGAATCACACACAGGGTCTCTTTGGGGTAATGAATGACAATATAGAGGATGACTATACCTTCAGGAATAAAACCACCATGTCGGTTCATGCAAGTCCCCAGCAGGTGTTTGAGTTTGGAGCCAACTGTAAGTCATTCCTCTGTCTTCTTATTTTCCTTAGAAATTCAAAACAGCTTGTGATTTACAGACTAGCAAATGATGTCTATGTTAAGCAACCTACACTGGGGAAAGAGCAGGGAGTAAGAGAAATATGCCCTCCTCTACCCAAGTGGTAATGGATCTAGCCAAATGACTGAAGACAGAACCATGATGGAGTGTCCTGCACTTTGTTCCATCAAGAGTCATATTTGACAGCTTCCACTTTCAGAATGCCATCTGCTGTGGTCAGCTTAGCGTTAAGATGCTGCATATGAAAAGGAAAAATCATCTTGATTGGAAGGAAGCTGTAGGGCTTTGTAGATCTCTGCCAGCTCTAGCTATGTTTACACACTTGGATTAGTAGCAGAAGGTAGTCCAGGTCTGCAGACAATGTTATGTATTAATCTCTCTCTCTTTCCTTCTCCTTCTTCCAAGGGGCTGTTGAAAATGGAACTTCTCTCTTTACTTATGACACACAGTCCTTACTGAACGACTTCGTTTATCAGGAAAAGCACAATGCTTCCTTTCTGCCCGTGTTTGTTCCACATGAAGACCCTGCTGATCCACTGGTGGAAAAAATGGTCTTGCTCTGTGACTCTGACCCTTTCTGCAGATTTGATGTCCTGACAACAAGAAGCCTTGAAGTGGGGAATTCCACAAAACAATCCCATCAGAATCACAAGCTGCTGGTAGAAAATCTAAAGCCAGGTGATTCAACATTCCACAAAGCATCTGTCACTGAGGTTCTTTCTGCAGGCCATGTAAATAATTAATGTATTCATGCATCTGTTGACACTCTTATTGGGAAGAATTGTCCTTGTACCAGGAAAACTCTGCACTGGTAGGATAGTTAGACAACAAAATAAATTTCTTTCCATTTCTTCCACCACTACACTGTGGTGTAGAACCCTTGTCTTCATTTTCTATCCCTTCACCTGTCTTCCTCAGACTTAAAAATAAAAAATTGGAAAAAAAATCAGAAAGTATTGTCTTGCAGTTAGCCCAAAAATATTTGTCTTTCCATGAATTGCCACTAAAACACCATTCGAATCGTTTTTGATGGAGATTTGCTAATCCAGACCCAAAATCCTTTAACCAGATATGTCTCTTTTACCAGTGATCTCTTGTGGCTGGCTGAGTCACCCAAACAATGGAACAAAGAACGGAACTAACTACCTGCTGGGCTCCACCATCAGTTTCGCCTGCAATCAGGGCTATGCACTCAGTGGGGCAAAGGAAAGAACTTGCCAAGTGACGGGGACCTGGTCTGGAGACACAACCACCTGCGTCAAGAAAGCAGGTCTGTTTCCTTTTAAATGTCACAAATTAACATTAAAAATTCATTATCACAAACAAGGCAGCCTCAGTATCCGATGACGGTTCTTGACAAAAGCAACTTCTCTTACTTGGGAAGACATTGGACATGAGATCCCTGGGTTTCTAGAAAGGCTAATATTCAAATCTAAGTAACAGATGGTTTATGGTGGTTTTGTGGGCTTTTTTATTTATTTAATGTATCTACTCTTTCTAAGGGTTTAGGGCTACACACTTCCCTTTCTCTAGATTTAGCTGAAAGGAACCTAAACTCTCCTGTGATTTGAGAGCAGATACGCAGCAGACATGTTCCAAAGGATTATGTTACCTCAAAACATGATGTATTATTCTGTAGCAGTAAAATTGTTGTGAATTATATAATAGTATTTAGTATAAATAAGAGAAATTTATTACCCCTCTGGTGTCACTATTGTTAGATTACTAATTAGCCTGGGATTATTGGATTTAGCAGCAGTTAGGCTGTCTCTACGATCTACAGGAAACTGCCCAGTATTTTCTGACAGTTTCAGCTTTGTTTTATTCACACACCACGTACACTCCAAATGTCCTCAAGATGGCAATGTTTCAAAGCACCAGGGTGATGCAAGGCCACATGGCAGCGTTGAAGCTCTTTTAACACTAAGATAATTGTTCCCAAAAGTACTCATCAAATAATTCCTATCAACAGCTTCTCCGTTCTGAGCATCTTCCAGAGAAATGTGGAAAGTGCACAAGGCACCGGCAATGAATTCTTGGCCAGGTGACACATCTCAGTAGACTCATTTGAAATAGATGAGTGAAGGTTTAGGGACTGTTGCACCAGCCATTGTTAGTAATCAAGATGCAACTGGTTGTGTTCACAGGGGCCAATCTCAGGAGTGATGCTATTTTGGAAAAAAGTGAAACATTTCTGTTTAATGCAAGAGGCCAGAGCATACAGAGTACCCTAGTTAACTGTTGAAAATACTAGAGATTCAGAACTTTAGCAGATAATTCAGCATGATTCGTAGTTCACAGTAATAACAGATCAGCTGCCAAAAGTCTGAGAAGAATGACATCTTCACAAAGTAAGGCCAGATCTTAAAAAGTCAGTGGCAAAACATTTTGCCAAGCTGAAAGCTAAGAACATTTTTCCATTGCTGCCACCAACCACATACATACTGGACAGGAGCCAGCCGGGCTCAATAAGCAAACTGGATGCTGACATTTGCACTAGAGAAAGGGGGGCAAAAAGCCAGTCCTAAGAGATGGGAGGGATGGAGTTGGAGGATACGCAGAGATTAACTGCATCCAGAGCGATGGAGATGTGCCACAGCTTTGTGGATAAGCAAACACAAACTGCAATATTTTCCAGCACATGGTTTCCGAAAAAATGACAAAGAACAACAAGGTGCGGAAGAATTTCCTTGATTCGATTGTAACAAAGACCTTCCTCACTATTTCATATTTGGGGCTGTATTTTTGCAATGTAAGCCCAAAATGATGACTTCTATCAGCCTCAGGAAGCTGGAGTGTGGCAATGCTGCCACAGCAGCAGGATACTGACAACTGAGTGAGAGATTGTAAGATACAAATTGCATACACAGATCTTAATTCTTTTTTTTTTTTAATGTGCCCTAACATTGCCATCCATATCTAGACTTGTTCCTCCTTTTGCATCATAAGATTTGCTGCTGGATGTCAGTCTCTGTCGGAGAAGGTTATTTTATTGATGGGCCCAAGTCTCTCCAGAGAAGATAAGCAAAACCATCCAAAGTTCTTCTCACTTCTCTCTAAACCTCTAGTGCT
>BJBW01015858.1:3274-18070 GCA_004320125.1 Scolopax mira
CTGACACAGAGTCCCTCCCCAGCTCTCCTGGAGCTCCCTTCAGATTTTGGGAGGCTGCTCTAAGGTCTCCCTGGAGCCTTCTCTTCTCCAGACTGAACACCCCCAGCTCTCTCAGCCTGTCCTCACAGCAGAGGTGCTCCAGCCCTCTGAGCATCCTTGTGACCCTCCTCTGGACCCATTCCAACAGGTCCATGTCCTTCCTGTGCTGAGGACTCCAGAGCTGGACACAGAGCTCCAGGTGGGGTCTCAGGAGCACAGAGTAGAGGGGCAGAATCTCCTGTGAGTTGTCTCCCCTGCAGTTAGCTATCAATTTCCTGTTGTTCTCTTTACCTTTCTGCTGGATTTTCATGGCTGATGCCGATGAATGGGTTTTGTTGATGGAGAGCAAGATGGATAGACTGTGCATTGTCATAGTAGCTCAGGAAAAAAAGGGCTAAAACCAGAGGGAAGCGCTTCTGATTTGTAACAGTGTCATACGTGCACGGTTGTGTCTTTCTGTGTAGTGTACAGTGCTGGAAATATCAATAGCTAATTACATATAAAATATTTTAAGTCTCACCGATTCGTTCTCCCTTGCAGAGCAATTTGGTTTGAGGGAGAATTATTTTGGGGCTAAGCATTTTGTAGGAGGCTGATGATTTGCAGGTGGTAGCAAGCTACAAAGTGAGGTGGAAGGTTTGGGATAGGGAATCCATGGGGAAGATGCTGCTGTTCCTTCAACTTAGTCCATCTCTTGCTCTTCATGCTCTTCAGATTCAAACATCAGTCAGCATGTTAAGAAATGAAATACATAAAAAGTGTTAACTTGCAATTAGTAACATGCCTGACACAAGTTTTGGTTTTTTTTTTTTTTTTCCCCTGAAAACTCCATCATGCCCTAACTTAATAGTGGTGCTGATGGTGTCTTCTGTTGGGTGCTCTTGGTAGCCCTTTTGGACCTGGGTCCTTTATGGCACTGAAGAACATTTAGGACCTAGGAGGCCTGATTTTGGTGATACTTTGAATAGCCCAGCCCAAAGATACTGTGTGTCTAAGAAGGTTTGCCATTATCCAGGAGCTGATTAGCCTTATCCCAGAGCCTGGTTCTGTGCTCCTGGGCAACCATAAAGATACGGCCACGGAGGGTGGGGGTGCTGGTAAATCCCATGTTTTGGGCTCTGAGCATCTCTTAACAAGTGGCTGATGCTTTAGGAAATATGTGTGTGCCTTCCCCTGGGGCTGGTGATGGAGAGGAAGGTCTGCCCCAGGCTGGTGATGGAGAGGAAGGTCTGCCCCAGGCTGGTGGTCCCCGTGGCCCAGGAACACAAGTGGTGCTGGGACAGGTGGATGGAAGGGATCCCTTATAAACTCAGTGTGGCATCTGTGGCATAAAAGAAAAGGAGAAACATGAGGCTGGTTACACAGTGGGATGTATGTCACTTTTTGGAACTGTGTGATCTGTGGGATTTTCTCTCCTTTTTTCTGCTGCAGTCTTCCCTTGGAACGTTGTTTGTGCTACCCTGGATATATTAATGCTGAAGCATCACTGCTTCATGTGGGCAGCCACGGGAGTCTGTTTTCCACCTTTTGGAAGATTCTAGCTAGTTCGGTTGCTTTTGTCATTCAATCTCCTCTTGTTTACCAGGGCATTGGGAAGCTGGAATGGAAGCAGTGTGTGTTTTGCCCTCAGAAACATCAGGAGTCCAGTCACCATTCCAGAAATTCCTCGGTTCGTTTTTCTCCCTGCAACGGAGCTCTCGAAGATTCTGAATGCTCTAACTGTAAAGCTGAAAAGGTCAAACCTCATGTTTGCCAGGGTGACAGTGATGCAGGGGCACAAATGAATTTTAAACCCTGGATGGAGAACAATATGTTGGGAGAAAACTGTCACGGCACTTGCCTTGGGTGTTGAAGAGGAGTTTGAGGTAAAACAGCGAGGATTTCTCTTCCCTTACTCGGTGCCTTCGTAACGTATAGCAGAGAGGGTGTGAAACACAAGATTTATGGCCAGGAAAAAGGGTAGGAATTTCTTTGCTCCTGGTTGCTTTGCCTGTGGGGTCCCGGGGGAGGCAGCAAATGAAGAGGTTTCCACACGGGCCGGAGTCTCCCGGAGCGTGGGCTGATGGAGAGCTTGCAGCTGAGAGGGGTTTCTGTCGTGCTCCTCCGTGTGTCAGCTGCCTGCTTTTGTGCTGCAGCCTGTCCAAGGCTTTGCTTTGGATTCAATCCGACTTGTAGGAGCCCCTTCTTGTGCCTGAAACGGTGGGATGGGCTTTGCCTTGATGCTTTCCCAACGCAAGAAGTGGAAAAACCCACCCGGCGCAGGGGGGGATCTCATCTGGAGCACCAGAATTGACAAATGTCAAGTGTTTTCAGCTGCTGCTTTGCATGGGGTGGGCGAAGGGTGAGCAGGTCCTGCTGGCTGGGCCTCGGGTGAAGCCAAACGTGGCCCAGAGTGACTTTTCCAGGGGGGGCTCATGTACACGCAGTGGGGGTTTGCTGGGTCTGTCCCTGCAGTGCTGCCTCTGGATGCTGCTGCCCCAGCAAAGGGGCATCAGGGCAGTGTGTGGGATGGGAACAGGTCTCCCTGGCCCTGCCTGGAGGGAGGGAACGTGAAAATAACTGTTGGTGTGAAACACTATAAAATGCAGCCGAAGCTGATGGAGGTGTTTGTCATGTAGCCATGTATGGATCATGCGTAGTTTTGGGGTTTTTCTTTTTTTAAATACGAGTAGGATAAGATGTTCAGATGATGTCAGAGATGAGGAGCTGAGAACACAAATATTTTGCTAGCAGCAAATGCCTTGGAGCACGGGAAGCACCAGCAGCCTCCTCTTCCCCTGCTGCTCAGCCACTCCACCTTCATCATCCTCTGATCCCACCTTGCTGTGAAGTGCTCCAAGTGACTTGGCACCAGGAGAAAAATCTCATCCTTACCCTATTGAAATCATTTCAGGGAATAAACTAGAAGGGAAGGGTGAAAACTGTCCCGGCTGCCTGCTGTGACAGCCTGGGGGCTGGATGGTGCCCCTGCTCTGTGGACCAGGGAGTGGGTTGTCCCCAGTGGTTCCTGAGCCAGGTAGAGACACGGATGCTCTCCCTGATGGTGACTGGACCCAGTGTCCCTGTTCCCCTGCCTCACCTTTGTTTCATCCATGGGCTCTTGGAGCTGTGTTTGGTGCCCACCTTGGGCTTTTCTTCTGCCAGCTGTGCAGAACAATGTCCCTCTTATGGTGCAGGGAGGGAGAAACCAGGAACCTACCATCTAAGGAAACTGCCAATTTACTCGTTCCCACCCTAAAATAGGGCAGGATAAAGCTTACAGAGAGGTATTCCCAGCAGCAACATTGCCAAATAAATTCATCACCTGTTTTTAATTTTTCTCTCTGTTTTTCGGTGCGTTCACTAAAATGCTGTTACTTGCTGTTCGTGTGAACTAATGGAATATATTACTGTGTTAGGACAGTAATTGTGTAATTACATTAATATAATGAATGCATATGCATGCATTTATATAAATGTGTTAATTGCTGCGATAACATTGTCTTCTATATAGTAAGTCTTCTATTTTGTGGTCTTCAACATATATAATAAGGGTTTGGAAAGGCGTTAGGAAGGAGAAGACGTTACTTCTAAATTTATTTAAAGAGAGAGTTCGAGGGTCATTATGTGTTAAACAGAAAATATTCTTTAAAGATGTTAGCTCCTATCTCCAGGCAGCATATGTCTCCTCTCCAGAGAGTCCTACTTGTGAAAGCAGCCTCTTGAAACAAGACTGGTTTTCTTTGTCCAATCTGCCCTAGTTCAGAGTCTTTTCATCTCTGGGGCTATTTGGCAGAGCCAGAAGCATAACCCAGAGAACTCCTATCTACGTTTTCTGCTAAAAAAATAAATAAATCTCACCAGCAGCACAGGAGAGGGGTGAGTGCTCAGACTCAGCCTGGACACTTTCGTGGTGGTTGTGGGGGTTTCTGGATGCTTTTTCTAGCAGCTCCCAACTAATAATTTCAAGCTGCCCTCTTCCTCCATGCTTCCTGCCTGCCCGGAGATGGCTTGAATGTGTTTTGTGCCTTTCCTATATGTATGTGTAAAATAGCTCTCTGGCTGTTTTAATGTTTGTAGGGCTCTGGTGCAGCTTCCAAGCAGCTCAGGGCAGTGGGATGTCCCCTTCCACACCAGATGGGCAGCAGAGGAACAGGTTATTCCATGGCCACGTCTGCCTTGCTCTTGGGAAATCTGTTTCAAAGTAGGATGAGACATTAATTTTGATTTTACCACTCCCCCATCTTTCAATGTTTTTCCCCTTCCATGAGAAGGAGGGACTCCTTGGCCAGGAGAAGCTCTAAAGGCCTTCTAATGGCTTTCTGGGAGGTGCCACTTGGCTTTTGGTTGCAGCAGACAGAAAGCTGTGGGAGGCTTAGGATGACAAATAGGAGATAAATAACTGCAGGTTAAAAAAAAACAACCAACAAAACCAACAGCAACAATGAAACAAACAACAAAACAAAACCTGAATAGTTTTTGCCTTTCTGATTAAACTTCTGAGGGGATGTTGCCTTAAGGAGGAGCTCAAGCAGTAAAACCAACTCTCTTAGTTTACACTTCTCTACTTCTAGTCATCAAACAAAACCAAAGCAGCAAAACAGGAATGACTTATAAAAAGCTTTGACTTTTTTTTTTTCAGATAACTTTTGATTCCTAGGAACGGTGACACTTGGTGGCACTGCTGTTTTGAGGAGTTGGCTTATTGCACTGCTTGCAGCTCCTCAGCCTTTGTTTCATTTAGCTGTGGCTTTTAATTTCCTGCCGGTGGCAGAAAATGGTTTGTCAGATGCCCTATAACTGGGACTGTGGGGCTTCCCTTCCCGCTTCCAGTTACCCAGTCATGGCCAGTTGCCTTCACAACTGGCTGGGAGTCTGGGTTGACAGCACCTGGCTGTATCCAGCTCCTGTCGCTGGTGTGTGACTTAAAGCCTGATGTTCCCACTGGTCATAAATCACTGTTTAGTTTTGCTTGAGCTTGGGAGTGACCTTTTGGATCAGGAATGTGTTCTTGCTAATCCAAGCAAGGTCAGACACTGGAAGAGGCTGCCCAGGGAGGTGGTGGGGTCCCATCCCTGACTGTGTTTAGGAGTCATTTAGATGTGGGGCTGGGGGATGTGGTGCAGGGGAGAACTTTGTGGAGTGGGGTTGAGGGTTGGACTTGATGATCCCAAGGGTCTTTTCCAACCTGAATGATTCTGTGATCTTCAGTGAGAAGGTCAGGTACTCATAAACTTTCTTGGCCTTCAGTGGTCATGAGGTGGTACAAGCTCCACTTCTCTTTGCAAGTCAATATTTTCAGAGAGCACCTGAGTGTTCCTTACCTGCTGCTCGGAGTCAACAGCTGGAAATGACTGCCAGATGTGTGTGCTGGTGATTTAATGCAATAAAAGGAAACATTAAATACTTTCTTGGAACAGAAAGTCTGTGTATGGACATCTGCTGAAACAAGACCCTCCATAATCCTGCAAAGGTCTGTGCAAAGCCACCAGGAAAGAGCTCCTGTTTGAGCTCCACCGAGGGATTGCTGCTAAAATTCAGTCGTGAGCAGTTCAAAAATCAATGCGTTTGGGATTTCTGCCCTTCTGACAAGAAGCACAAGGCCAGTGCTTGCTGGTGATGTTATCGTGATAGCAGAAGGAGTCCTTTGCTGTCAGAGACACCCTTACCTGTCCCCCTGGCTCTGGTGGCCTCCATCTACTGCTCTCTGTACAAGGTGCACATCACCTTCTCGGTTCTGGCAGAAAGACAGTAATTTCCACAGAAATACTTAGTTTGAGTATTGTAAAGCAAGAGAGTGTTTTGATGACTGGCTCCACATTCTTATCTTTAAAACAAACAAAAAAGCTTTCTTCTTTGACACTTTTGGGGGTTGGTTTATTTTGCGAGTGAAGAGCCAGCTTTGAAGTTTGGAGCATTGTCACACTGGGGACTGCTGTTTGGAATTGCCTGTGTTGTTTTAATTGCAGTTTATTCATTTAGCTGATGACTTTGATTAAATAGTTGCCCTTTTCTGGGCATTATCTCTGTTGGCTGTTTTGTCCTGGGAGCCCTGAATTAGCGCATTAGGAAAGGATTTTCACCTCTGGATGTTGATAGCTTCTGGGGTCCCACATGGCAGCTTCACCCAGGGTGACACCATCAGAACAAGAGGAAATGGGCACAAGCTTGACTAGAAGAAGTTCCACCTCAACATGGGGAGGAACTTCTTTCCTGTGAGGGTGTCAGAGCCCTGGCAGAGGCTGCCCAGGGAGGTGGTGGAGTCTCCTTCTCTGGAGACATTCAAACCCACCTGGACACGTTCCTGTGGGACCTGCTCTGGGTGGCCCAGCTCTGGCAGGGGGTTGGACTAAATGATCTCCAGAGGTCCCTTCCAACCCCATATCATTCTGTGATTGCAATTATAGTGCAGCTCTTCCTTGCTGGAGTATTTCTGGTAGCAGCTACTCTATCTTGATGGTCTATTGTATGACTGCCCAGAAATAACTGTCCAAACTTCGTACACCAATTTCTTAAATTTTCATGTGTACCTACGGGAAATATGAGCAAAGCAAGGAAACAAAACTTGTCTTTTTCTGGAGAGAGAGGATGGCATTTTGAACGTGTGATTGCTGTCCTCAGTGGGCTTAGGGTCGTTGGCACTTCAGGGTGCCAATAAGCATCGTCTGCTTCTCTCTGATCCTTAAAATGTTTGATCAAAAGGATTGTTTCATTGATAAGCAACAGATTTGATGCTGTTACGGTAATGGGATGTGGAGAAGGTACCACGTGGAAGGAGAAGCTTCTTGGGAAGGTAGAGCTGCAGGGACACTGTGCAGGTACCCAAGGAAGATACTTGAGGGTGGTTGAGTCTGTTACCCTGGGACAGCAGTACGAGCCAAAATGGGTCCTTGTCTGCTCTAGTTTGAATATATATTTAAATACAAGTTCTTAGGATGAAGCATTTGACCTACTGGATAAAATGGGTAGCAGGTAGAAGGAAGCAAGGCATTTGCTTTCAGATTTCATTGAGCTAGTTCTGCTACTGGGATGGGAGGGAGCAGGCTCACCTCGATCAAGATGGTTTGATTAAATCTCTGCCAGTCTGGTGGGTATATATGGAAATGGAGGGAACTGGTTTTAAACAAATACACTGTCCTATGTAATCCAAGCCCTGGGGGAGAGGGGAGCTGTGGTGGCTGTGATACACGAAGGATAAAGATGTGAGGTACCAGCACCCACGGAGCTGCTGTGGTGTCCTCGTGCAGGTTGAAGGAGGTTGGTGTCTCAGGGTCTCGCTCAAGCCTCTGGAGCTGTGGATCTCCACCAAGCTGTGTGTAAAGCAGGACGGCCAGTCTGCCTGCCCTGACTGTGCTGTTTGGGTTTTGCCTTTTCATTAGGAGTTTTCTCAGAACTCCGAGGGATTTTTTTTCACTTGTGTGGAGCTTTTTCTCAGTATTGTCTCTTATTTTGTAGAAGAGGAGCTTGCTGGAGCACTCTGAAAGGCTGAAACTGGAAGCCTTGCTCTCTGACAGCCACCCAGCACCTCCATCAAACCCAGGTCCCGCTCTGTTTGCCGATTGTCCCGTTCCCACCTCTCTGTGTTTATTTTCCATAATGAAAAATTCCCCCTTTTTTCCAGTTCTGCCATCCACTCAGGCAGCTGGGGCTTGCAAGGCCAAGAAGGCATCTGGTTAGTAGTGCAATTGGGGATGGTTCCCATTGCCAGCAGTGTCCTGGGGGGCTGCGAGCATCCCCCTTCCCTCTGCCCCTTCTCTCCCTAACCCCCTCCTCTTCATCTAGGAATTTTCAGCCTGCTCTCTGAGAGCATGAGGGTAATGGGGTGCGGAGGAATTATCCTCTCTTCCCTGTTCTGCTCGTGGAAAGGATGGAGCCTTTGGACACAGCCTGTCTGGGGGAGTTCTTCAGTGTGTGTGCTGCTAAAACGCAGGCCTGGGGGGAGGAAGGATCCTCCCAACCTTCTCTCCTCCTTTAAAATGTGCTTTGTGGGTCTCCTGCTGCTGACAAGTGCAGATAATTTCAAGGTTTGGGGTTGGTTGATTTTTTTTTGTTCTTTCCTCGCCTCATTTATATATCCCAAATCGTTTTGTGGTGGTTTTTTTTTTTTTTTTTTAAACCTGCTGAAATGTTATTTTTGATTAAAGTGGCATTATATCTGTGCGTTTGTGGCTATTAAAAAGAATCCACGTGCTCTGAATAGAGCGTGATTGTGAAATGGCTGGGAGCCAGCAGCACCTCTCCTGCTGAATGCCAGGGGAGTCCTGGGGGGAGGAAGAGGAGGGGGGAGGCTGTTTTGCCCAAATTCATGGGATCTGTCTCGGCAGATTAAGCACCTCGCATTGACACTACTGGTCTCCCACAGAAATATTTATCTGGGGCTGTGGAACGCTGGCTCGAGCCGTTCACACAACTTTAGAAGGTTGGAAAGTTTTATTCCCTTTTATTGGACATTAAAACTTTAAAAAAAAAATAAAAAACCCCACCACGAAGTCAGCAGGGAACAGGAACATTTTGCAGAACGGCCCCGGGAAGAGTCTGTTGGTTGAACATAATATTCTGGAGTTAAGTTTAATGCTTGGACTATGCTAATTTTTGGAGGAGGACGGTCACCTTTTGAGATGGAGAGCACCCTGCAGATGGTGGCAGATTGCACCCTCCTCCACTCTTGCCAGGAGCCTGTGCTCGCTGACAGGATAAAAGCAGTGAGGATGGAGCTCTCCCGAAGAGCTGATGAATCTTTTGCCTTTAAAAATCGAAGTGCTGTGTGCCAGGGAAAATAGATATGAATGTATTTATAGTCATAAACAGTGCAGTCTTGACTCTTTCGTTGCAAGTGGGGAAATTGCTGTTCCACCAAGGCTGTGAAAGTGGGATATACTTTTAGAAGCTTTGAAATGGTAGCTTCTTTTTTTTTCTTTCTTTTTTTTAATTTCTCTCTCCAGGATTTAAAAATATCTGAAGCCCAAATTTGAGAAATCTGTACATTAATTGCCACGAAGATACAACATACAGGCTGGTAGATAGAGGCTGGTTATGATGCAGGAATTTGGGACAATTTCTCTCCCTGCTGGGATCACGGAGGGGGTGCTGTGCGGGGGCCGGTGCTTCGTGCAGCATCTCATGGGAGGTGGATGGAACGTCAGGAGAGAGCAGGATCCTGCAGACCCCACATCCCTACGCTCCAGGGAGACAGGACAGGATGGTGTGTTTTCTCCACCACGTGGTGGAAGCCATGAGCTGTCCTGCTGGTGCTCGGTGGGAGACGGCGGTTGATGCCCACCACCTTGTGCCGCTGGCTGCAGAAGAGGGGCTGCAAGGAAGGGCTTGGGTAAGCTAAACCTAAAATAGAGCTGGCTCTGGGACGTAGTCCTGCCCTGGCACGGCGTGTATGAAACAAGATAGTGGTCTTTTCTCTAAGTGGACCGGTGCGGGAGGTCCACTGGAGTGGTGACCATGTGTGTGAGAAGTGTTGAAGGTCTCGGATGGAGGCTGAGCCAGCTCCTCCCGTGGCAGCGTTTGGGGCTCAGTACTCCTTTGTGGTGTGTACTGAGTGTTTCACCTTGGGGGTATTCCTTGGCTTTCCATCTTGCCTGAGTGAAGTCGAGTGATCTCTCAAATTATCAAGGTGCAACAGGTGATCAGAACATGGGGTACTTGCTTCCTGGGATGAACTTGTCTTCTGCATCATTACCAAACGGGGGATGCTCAGTTTTGTGAAGTGCTTTGGCTTTTTTTTTTTCTTGACAGATATTCCTCATCTTGACGTTTGACAATTATTGCTACTACCATCATCATCATCATTTAAGGTGGTAGGGTTCACTCATTTGTCATTGAACCTTACCTCCATCCGTTTGCCGTGCATTCTGCAGGCTGGTCCTGACCCAGCAGCAGGGGATGATGGAGCGGGGCTTTTTAAACCAGGTGTGTGCTTAATTGAGGGTGATTTCCGAAGATCTGATTTCTTTATTTTTATTTTTTTTTTTTTACTGCTAGGCCCTATGTAGCTTCCCAGTATTTTTGTTTTATAAAACTGGGGTAAAATCAAGACTTTTTTTCCATGGCAGTCGGAGCGTGTTTGGGAACGTACGCATTGGTGGTGTGTCCTGAGTGTCTCACCTTGGGTGGGAGCAGGTGTCTTCCCTGGCTTTCCATCTTGCCCGAGTGATCTCTCAGATTCCTGAGGTGCAACAAGTGATCAGAACATGGGGTACCTGTTCTGCTCCTCCTGCACCCCTCCGCCCGGGGTTATTTTCTGTGAACCGAATGAGCTGATTTTGAAACAGAAGAATGATGCGAAAACTTAACATTGCATATGAGTATTTTTGGCTTAAAAAGAAAAATACACATCAAACGTGAACTGTCTGTGCTGTTTCTTTAATCTGGTAACTTTTGCCTTTGTATTTTCTTTTTTTTCCCCACGTGATGCTGCATCTGTTCAGGGGCCAGCGGCAGGGCTGGCTGCAGGGGGTTCTGACTGTCCCTGCCCACAGGGGTAAGCAACCCCATGCAAACGGTCCTTTTTGGCTGTAATTCTGCCAGACCATTTTCAGTAAGTTCTTATCTCTTTGATCTGATGGGTAGGTTACCACAGACCTTAGATTACTTGCATTTACACGGAAAGGATTATTTTATTACGGTGGATCTCCAAAATGACCTATCTTTCAAATTTTGTGTGGATGAAGTCATCAGAGAACGCAAGAGAGACTGCAGGTTGTCGTGTTTAGTGGGAGCTGTTATCCTCCCACGGCAAAGAATTAAGGAAAATAATGGGGTAGGAAGTAGAACACAACCCTTCTGAAATTTGGCATTTGAGCAGTAGCATTGTCATTTCGATATTAATCCGTAAACACCCTGAGGGCCACAGAGTTTCCTGTGTTAATGCATCTCAGGTATTTAGCTTTAGGATAACTGCCTAGTAATATGTTGAAGGTTGCTTTTTTTAAAAATTTTTATTAACTGGCTCTTACCTTGCCGTTAACTAAAGTGGGATCTGTAGGGTTTCTCTTTGCTGGCTCCTGGGTAGGAAGGGGGCATGATGCTTTTGTAGACATTATGCCCAACCAAGGATGGAGGGTGGACATCAGCCTGATTGAGTTTCTACTGCATCAGAAGTGAGAAGTCCCAATCCTGGCGTAGGAGATGTGTGCAGGAGCGTGCTCCTCATCTTTATGCATCGTGTCACTCCCTGCAATGGCAGGTGGTTAGCTTGGGCAGTGGATTTTAGTGGTAATAACAGTAATAAAAACCCCACCCATGGAAACAGGCTTGGATGAGCTTCCATCTACAGGGACAGGCTCTTGATCTTACTCGCAGACCAAACACTAGTGTATTTAAACCCCAACTCTAATATTGTTACTGGTTTTTCGTGGTCTTCTCTCCCTCAGTCTCTCGTCCTGCCTGTGGATATCCGCAGCAGTTTATTTTTACCATCCACCTTTAGAGTATGTGTAAATAGTGCTTAAATACTCCATTTGTTTTTGTGGAGTTCTATAGGCTGTTGTGATGCGATGGTTTTTATAGCAGTTGCAGTAGATTCCAATTGAAACCATAATTGGTATTTTGACTTGATAGCTGCTGTAAATCTGGAAGAAGGGAGAGGATGCTCTCATTTTGTAAGGCTCCTTCTCTTTCGGATGCATAGTGCATCTTCCAGCTCTCTGGGCTAATTAAAATGCCATTACAGTACATGTGGTGCTACAATACAGTCTAGGGAGACTACCAAAAATAGCTTCTTGAGTGCAGACAAATTAGAGAGGAAATATGCACTGAGCATTTTCTCGTAGGTTTAAAGAGAAATAATCCATTTGCTGCCTTAATTGCTTTCTTGTAAATGTTGAAGACTTTTTTTTTTTTTCCCCTCTGTAAATTTTGAATGAGTAGACAAATAATACATCCATGATAATTACTGTTCTCATTACTAATATTTTAACTTGCTGTTACAGGCCGTAGCCATTAATATGCAAGTCAGGATGGTTTAATGGACTGTGCTTAGTGGTCAGGGCCAGAGAATTTTATTCCTGGGTGATCCTCAGTGAGCTGCCGGGTTAGTGCACGGTCTGCTTTGGGAAATCCAGGAATAATACCCTTGACCAGTCCCACCCACTTCCCCACGCCAGATCCTGCCAAAAAGTAATGCAGGTAAATCCCGTTTGCATGTTGTCCAGCACAACACCACCCCCAACTCGGGTATAAAATGCAAAACGCTTTTCATAATGGGACTGTGGTACGTTGGGGGGAAAACTAGATGTTCTTGGGCATGGAAGAGGTCCATGGAATTGCCATGGGCTTTCCACATCCCTGGGCAGTGCCAGGAATCATAGAATCCCATGGGGTTGGAAGGGATCTCTGGAGACCATCTAGTCCAACCCCCTGCCAGAGCAGGTCCACCCAGAGCAGGTCCCACAGGAACGTGTCCAGGTGGATTTGAATGGTTCCAGAGCAGGAGACCCCACCACCTCCCTGGGCAGCCTCTGCCAGGGCTCTGCCACCCTCACAGGAAAGAAGTTCCTTCCTTACTGTGAGAAGAGTGAAGAGCTCTTCCCTTTCACAGCCTGTACCTCCCTAAAGCTGCTGACAGCAGCTGGTGACCAGGGATGAGGCTGACCCTGGCTTTGAGACCACTCAACAGTCTTCACCCAAGGGAAAGGCTGGGGCAAAGTCTGAAGAACAGCTTATGGCTGTGACAGCAGGTACCATGCCTGAGCCCTGGCAGAGGCTGCCCAGGGAGATGGTGAAGTCTCCTTCTCTGGAGACATTCAAACCCGCCTGGGGGACCTGCTCTGGGTGGACTAGATGATCTCCAGAGGTCCCTTCCAACCCCATGGGATGCTGTGAGGATGAGCTCTGCGGAGCCGTAGCAGCTGCTGCTGCTGAGGCCCATCTTCTGCGTGGGGTTGGTTTGAAGCCTGCTTTAGGACTGGATTGAGGCCGTCCCTCAGACACAAGTCTCCATTAGTGGCTGGAGCACATTAGGTGAACTGGAGGACATTTTGGGTTGAGTTTGAAGCGTATCCCCCCTCCTCCCCTACCCCCCAGATTCAGTCTGTGTGGTCAGACTGCTCCACGATGCAATCAAACATACGGGATGTGGAAAAGTATGGAAGTGGGGCAGGCCTCCAAGAGCCCCCTCCCACTGCAAAGTAGAAGCTGATCCCACCAACATTCCTCCACCTACTGGCTTTGCAAGGAACCTGGGTCCAACAGGCACTAACTCCTCCCGTTAGTGAAGGTGGCTGCGAAGCTGATTCTGTCTTTGAGATTTTCAGTGGAACACGATATTGTTGTGTTTAAATGCCTTTTGGCTGTGCCTTGGAGCAGCCGGGAAGGTGCTGTGATTGGGGAGAAGGGGTTGGGTCTCTCTCTCCTGAGTAATGATCTCCCTGCTAATGCATCCTGGGGGGACCTTGTGTCTTCTGCATCATTACCAAAGAGTGGATGTTCAGTTTTGGGTTTTTGGATTTTTTTTAAGCAATTAAGTTACACTTCCCTGTCCTTGTCTCCTTTGGTTTTGCCTTGGATGATGATGATGATGTTAATTTTGCTGCTTCCTCTTTTCTGAGAGTTTTTAGCTGTGCATGTTTCTGTCTTATTTGGGAACGTACTGCTGTCTTGGTTTTGTTATTTTCAACATGCTTAAGTCCTCCAAACCCAGCTACTTCCAAACCTGCCCTGGCTGAATTGTCCAAGTAACTTAAGCAACTTTTGGAACAGACTAAGATAAAGCGTTCGGGTTCCCATCAATGAGTAATGGCTTCATCTTATTAATTAATGAGTTATATAGCCATCTGGAAATTAAGCTACACTAAATGTTCTCTAATTTGAGCCATAAATCAGACAGGCTGGTGTCTTGCCTTCTTCCAGGCTCGACGGGTGGTGCAGCTCATCTTTCCCTTGCGAGCATCTTGGATTTGCAGGCATTGCTTCTGGTGTCCACCAGTTGCTGTCAGCCCTGGGATCAGTCTGCCCAGTTCAGCCTCCCTCGTACGGCTGGGAAAAAACTCACTCCTGCTGCTTTCTGATCTTTTTGGTGAAATGGTTAGATTGATGCGCACAGAGCTCACGCGAGAGGACATTTTCTTGAGAGCTATTTTTAGCACTTTAGGACAAACGTGGCTGGTAGAGAGTAGAGAGCTCAAAGGTTTTGTAGTTGATGCAGTTTATCTGGGTACTACTCAAACCAGGGTGTGTGGCTTATAAAGGAGTCACATTGTGGTTGTGGGGTTTGATGTCTTTGCACCCTCTTTGCCTGTCCACTGTGGTAGGACAAGAGGCTTCCCATTGCTGTCCACTTTTGGGGGATTGTAGCAGCACCTTTGTGATCCCCTCTGGGGAATAACAGGCAGAGAACTGGAGACCTACGTGTGGAGCAGATCATTTTAGCATCTTCTGAGGGTCTTCTTTTTAGATTTTATAGTTGCCAAAGCTTTCTCTGTAGATACATGGTCAAGCCTGGAGAGCCTTGGTGTGGAATACTTTGTAAAGGCAGGAGGAACATTTTTTTGGTAGTGTAAACTGATTGTATTTGTTTTGGCATCTGCAGACCCGGATCACTCTTAATGTTTTCTAAGCATTGGCATAAACCACACACTTTTCCCTTGTCACACAAAGATCAATTCTACAGCAATTGATTTGAGAGAGTACCACCAGTTCTGCTGGGAAGGAAACCCAAAGCAGTGGGAACAGAAAATATGGAACCTTCATGGTTGGAAGGGACTTTTGAGATTGAGTGCAACCACACGCCACCTCTACACATTTCTCAAATCCCTCCAGGGATGGTGA
>BJBW01015863.1:0-33561 GCA_004320125.1 Scolopax mira
CTTGTTGAAGCTCATACCATTAATGTTGGCCCAATGACCAATCTGAGTCTATCTTCCTACACAGAATTAACTTTAAGAATTACCTTCACCTAGTGTTACTCTGAAAGCTATAAGCACTCTCCAAGACCAGCACTGGAGTATTTGAAGTGAAAAAGGATGCCAGAGGCAGGACTATGAATGTTACAAGTCTGATACACATGCCTGGGTCAGCAGTTCCCAAGCTAGAGGTCATAACCCCAAGAAGGGTCACCCACTTAGTAAAAAGTCAATTGTTTATGCTGGCATTAGGGATTTTTATCTTGACAGAGGTGAAGCTTGTAGATAGAAGTAAGGTCACAACCAGAAAGATTTGAGAAGCGCTGACCTAGATAATTACAGAGAACTACTCTCTCCTTCAGCAATCAGGGAAAAGTAACAAAACATTTCTGCTGGTCTGTGAGGAAAGTGGGTGAAAGCTTCAAGTTTAGCAGACACCTTCAAGTTTAAATTTTTTTGATGGAAAACACAAGTTAGTCACGGGATCAACACATCCTGTTAAAACATCACCAGACTTCAGTTGTTCAACTTCTCCCTAGAGGGCTAGCCCAGACCATACTGGGGGAAGAGTAAACGGTGGTATCTCTTACTCTGTCCTACAATAAAAGAGCTTGACAAGAGGCAAAACATGAGGACAGATACATACATGATTCAGGCAACTATTGAGATAGGAGCTACACTTTTAGCTTCTTGTTAAAAATGTGTTAAAGAAAAAAAAAAAACCAAAACAAATCAGTACTTAGAACTTTTCCAGGCTTCTTTGCCATCAGATGACTATGTTGAAGTCTATGTGAACAACCACAGCTCAGTCCTGCCCTTCTTAATGCATTAACAAGGGTTAACACATCAATTTATATTGCTGGCACTCTAGTAAATCTCAGCACGTTGACTCTGGTATACTGGGAGATTAAAACTACAAGGTTTAAGGGACCTCCACCTTCAGACATACCTCTTGCCCCACTCCCAGGGGTTACTGTCTCTGGGAAAGATGTTTGATAGGGAGGATTCTGGAAGTGCTGCAGTTTCTGTTGTGGCACAATAAAGAGCAGCTCATCTTCCATTAAGCTCTCCCTCCTGTGCAGGCATTGACACCCAGGGCAGAGTCCAGACGAAATGTCATAGCAACATCTTCAGTTGTTAGTCACATAAGGCTGTCTCCAAGAAGCAGAAGACTTTGCACTTTGAAAGTTATTTCTCTGAAAGGCTTTAAAATAAGAGTGCAAAGGCTTGCGTAGTTGCTAATGAATCTAGGTCTCTTGACTGGAAGGCTTCATTGGGAAGCCCATAGCAGGAGCAGCTTTTATATGTACATCATTACAAAATTCTATCAAATAAAAAACCAAAAGCGTTTCCTTTCTTTTTGTATTTTTTATTCTTTGTAAACACACTGATTGAGTCTAAGAAGTTGGCATACCTCATTTACATCACATAAAAAATAAAAATAAAACAAATCCTCCCCTTCACTCTTTAAACCCAAAGGTACTCCTAGAACAAGTTATCTTCACATAAAAGAGAATGTTAACACTTTTGTAACCTACCATTAAGGAAAAAAGAAAACAGAATTATATACACACACACACACATATATATATAAATATATTGTACTGGAGTCAAAGCAACAAAATAATAAATTTTCATAAGTCTTTCTTGGCATAATACCACTCCTTCAATAATTTTTTCCTCTACTTCTCTTTTTATAAATAGACGAAACCTTTGAACAGAAGGATAAAGCCGTCCAAATACATTGACATTATTCACCAATAAGTTATTTAAATGGATATTTAAACAAAACAAACCAGAATAATACTTCCTTCCTTAAAAAAAAAAAAAAAAGTTTAAGTATACTTCATTTTTTAATGAAACATGGCATATCAGAAATTCAGTCAGGGTTCTGACCACTACTCATAAAGCACAAGAAGTGTATTAAAGAAGTTTACTAATCAAAGCAGCAGCTGCAGCATCTCCTACCCTGTCCAATAACAGATCCCAAGAGACTTCTATTTGAACCATTTTGAAATATATTTATTACATTGCAAGTAGGAGTAGAAACAGTGCAAATGAGTTATTCAGTGTATTAGTTGATTGGATGACCACACTTCAATAAGATTCATGCACCTATTTCTACAAAATGGCTTCTTCAAAGCCATTCTAGTTTACCAAGGTAGCCCTTTATTTAAAAGGGCAACATTAGGAAAAAAAGAAAAAAAAGTTGTGAGCTAAATAATTTACATTTACATCACTTGTAATTTCACTTTTTTTTTAACCCTCCCCTCTCAATACCAAAAGATATAAAACATTTTACAAACAAGATCTGAAAAATAAGTCACTTGGTCATCAATTCTTTCAGTGGAAGGAAATAAAATGTTGTAATATTCTGCAACTTAAGACTATAAATTAAAATAAGCACCATAGCAAAAAGTCTTATTTATTAATTTACTTTAGTGTTTCACAGTGCAAACATGCACAACAGAAAAAAAAGAAACCTCTGGAACAGAAAAAAATTATGTGAATTAGTGGTACTGGATTGCTGAAACACTCATAATAAGTGTCATGAAGGACACGACACAGTAACACTAATTCCACGCCTCTCTCTGACAAGCATTGGCAGAGTTTGGGATATAGTTCATATCCCAAGTTTGGGATATAGTTTCATAGACTTCCCTAGCACTAACAAAAAATAATCCAGAGATACAAAGTGTCTTGTCAAGTGAAGCTATGTGGCAAATTTCATCCTGGAACATATTTCTGGTCTAGCTTGCAAGATCTTAAAAATGCGGTTTGGGCTCTTTTTTTTTTAAAGGATATCCTCCTTTATTATGATATAACATGAATAATGCTGTGGGAGCATGTATTTTTCTAACACAGTTATTAGACTCAATGCTGCTTCTAGAACTATGTAATGGAATTGAAATCTTTTCTTGAATGCCAGCTGCATTCAATGCCAGAGTGGACTCTGATCACAAGGGAGAATCATTCCACATTTATACACATAGAGATAAGTCATCCACCTTAAAAAGTCTCTCTTTTCCTGTTCATGTGACATTTGCCAACATCCATTTCACAGGAGCAGATAATATTCCCATCCCAATCCCCAGTGCCGTATCACACAAAAAAGAAAATGCATGTTCAGCAAAAAAAAATAAAAAAAAAATTCTTTCCTTAGATAAAGCTGTAAGAAGTTTTCGTAAACACCATAAAGACTTCACATTACAAGGTGAACAATGATGTTGTCAGAACTGCAAGCCTGGCTCATGGGTTCTTCTTAGCAACACTCCAGTCAGCAGCCAAAGCCTCACTAAAGGGTTTTGCGGCCTAAATGCCTGTGACCTAACATAGCACAGAGATAAAGCTCCTGCTGAACCATCCCCACTCAGCTCCTCTGACAAAGACCCTGTGTCATTGCAAGCCACATTGCTGGAGAAGAGGGCGGGGTGAAAGAAGAGAAGGGAGGCACACAGGAAAGAAAGAAAAAAAAAAAAAAGGGGAAAAAAAAAAAAAAAGCGGTCGACAAAATAGATGCAACCTAAAATCTGTGACATTCAGTCCTTCACGTCTCCTCATAAAACAGCTGTACCATCTGCCTGCAGTCAAAACCACCAGCAGTTTTGAAAAGGTAAAAAGCTGGAATGAAAAGCTCATCTGCCCCTCTGGTTCTTTAACAGTGATCACTATCAACAGCCTAAATACAACACCCGGACACCCCAGTACCCTAAGCATCTTATTGTAAGGTTGCTTAATTGCAAAAATATACAAAACCATAAATAAAAATAAATGAACCAAAGGCCACCTTGAAATACACAAGCGTGGCTCGGATTTCCTAACCCTACTGATTCAAAACAAGGAGGTAGCATCAATACTTCATCCTCCATCTTCACTAGCGCCTCACCGCCCCCCTGCCCAGCTTCACTTTCATCATTATTTGAAATAAATTAGATTGACTTAAAACAAGTAGACTGCCTCAATACCAGTTGGTTCCATACCCCCAAATCTTTTCACCCTGCATCCGCATCCACCATTCCGCATCCCGGCCCTCCCAACCTCCTCCAGTCATTCTCCCTGCGCACACCCCCCCACCACCACCAGCACCCTCCTCCTCCTCTTTGCCTCAGGCCCCCACTGCCACTGTCCCTCCTCCCCCGAGGGCACCCCCCTCACCACCCCATCATCCCTCCCCTCAGCCCGGGGGGCCGCGGGCCCAGCTCACCTCCAGCTCGGTGTCGCCGGGCTCGGCCACCCCGATGATCTCGCTGGGCAGCTCGGCCAGGTCGGTGACCCGGATCAGCCCGTCGTGCAGGAAGATGGTCTCCTCCTTCACCGACAGCCATTGGGCCGAGTCGGTGGCCGCCGCCGCCGAAGCGCCCGCCGGGGACCCCATGGCGCGGAGGGCGGGGGGGCTCCGCAGGGCTGAGGCGAGGCGGGTCCCGTTACCCCCCCATGACGGGGGCAGGGCGGAGGCAGAGGGGTCCCCAGCGGCCTGGGTGCCGGACAGTCGGAGCGCAGTGGGGAGCAGCGAGGAGCGGCGCGTTGCCACCGCGGCGCCAGGGGAGCGGGGACCTGCGGGAGCCGCCGTGCCCGCCCGCAGCCACCACGTCCCGCTCCCTCCTCACACACACAGGTGACAGCGCGACGCCATGTTGGGGGCTGAGGCGGACCCGGCATGCACCGCGCGAGGAACAATACACCCTCCCCCCCTCCCAGCCCCGCGGGGCCCCGCCCCCCGCCGCGCCCCTCCCCTGCCGGGACCGCCCCCCCCCCNNCCCCGCCTCGGCCGCTCCCCTCAGGGCTTCGGCCCCACCGAGGGGGAGATCCCCTCAGATCCTCACCTCCACTCCCCGCCTCGGCCGCTCCCCTCAGCGCCTCGGCCCGCACCGAGGGGGAGATCCCCTCAGATCCTCACCTCCACTCCCCGCCTCGGCCGCTCCCCTCAGTGCTTCGGCCCGCACCGAGGGGCGACCCTCTCAGCTCCTCACCTCGGCTCCCCCGCCCTCGAGGCCGCTCCCCTCACCTTCTCATCCCGCACGGACGGGCGATCCCCTCAGCGCCTCGGCCCCTCACGCAACGGCCGCTCCCTGCAGCCCCTCGCCTCCCTTCAACCAAAGGCCCCCCTCCTCAGCCCCTCACCCGAGAGCCGCTTCCTCAGCCCCAGGGGGAGAGCTCACCAGGAGAATGACCGGGGTGGCCCCATTCCCCTCAGAGTTTTGCTCTTCAGCCTCACCTACTTGGCCAGTCAGGGCCCCTCTGAAGCTGCCCTTTTCCCTGTAGTGATCCCTCTTGGTGCTTCATGTTCTCCACAGGGTAGTTTCTCCCCTCCTTGCATCTCTGCACAGCCCTTTTTTGTCTGTCGTCCCCCCCCCCCCCCCCCCCCCCCCCCGTCTCCTTCCAGAATGACCTCCCTTTCTCCCTTCCCCTCCGGTCAGACCCTCCATCACCTCCTTGAAGGAATCCTGTCACCTCTCAGGGAGCCTTTTCCCCAAGGACTCGCGAGCAAGCAGGTATGTCCCTTAAAATCCATACCTCCAGATTTATATCTATGTAATGAGGATACCCGAGGGTGTGAAGCAAAAGGTTCACAATGCCACATGTGGAAAAAAAGAAAGAGATACAAAGAAATATTGACCCTAATTCTTTGACTCTCTCTTTTGAGCAGCATCAAGCAGCCTTCCCCATTTCCCTAATTTCACACTCAGTTGCCTCAGCCCTACATTCGAGCCTGTGCAGAAAGGCACAAAGTGTCAAAAAGTCAAGTACCTGACTGTTCAGCAGAGTACGTGCTTGTGAGACAAGTCATGTTAATGAGGAAGACATGAATGATAGCTGTTAAATATTTTTATTGTCTAATTACTGCGGGGATTCCCTTTGCAAGTGTCTGCTTTTCATGAAACAGTGACTGTGCACAACAGAACTGAGATGAGCGCTGCAGATTTATTTACCTGTTTGATCAGATTAAATTATTTAATGTATTAGTGCATTATAACAAATGTGCTGTGGTAGTGGAGGAAAAGTGTATTCAGAGCTGGAGGAAAATGAGATCTATTGCCAATGCTGTATGTCCTATTAAACCTGGTTGGGAAGAAGCATTTTTTTTCCATGTAATGGACCACCACTCAATTTACGACCCACGCAAAGAGTATTGGTATCACTGATTGAGCAGCAATGAGTGTTCACACAATTGCATAGTTTGTCTTTGAGGCCAGTTCAGACAACATAGGGTTCAGATAAGTTCATATGAGCAGTTACAGATCTGTGTGATAGCTCAGTAGACTCTATTTGGTAGGATATCACTGCCATTCGTGTATTGGAGAGCACAAGAATCTGCAGGCTTGGTTTTATTATGAAATAGATATGATTTGCCTCTGTACTAGAGAGTGTAATTTTTGATCAGGGAGAGTATGCAGAGTTGGTATCAAAAGTTTTTATAAGGATGAGACCGTTCATGGGCATCTGTTATTTTTGATCAAGACATGACACAGAGAACAAGGGCTGCAGATGGATGTATCCACAAATATGAAATCCACCCTGATCCTCCCGTGGGAGCCCTTCTAGTGCTCAGAGGAGAGAGAATGCTGAGATTTGAAGATTTTATGGCAGGTGGGATGTGGCAGCTGAGTTCTGGCAGTTGAGATAAGCTGTGCTCACAAGGTCTCCTTGGAAGAACGGGAAGGCTGCTGAGGTTAGATTAGTCACAATATTTCATTGCAAGCTAGTGACTGGTGTTATTGTTTTGTTACCAGAGAAGGAGTTTTACATTGTTTTCATTCATTCACAGGAGACAGGAATAGAGGAAAGAGAAACGCAAAGCGTGTATACATTGTAGTGGGAGTAACACTGACAACAATTCTGTCTTTTGTTTTTTGTAATACTATCATGGTACTAGTCAAATATCTTTCACAAAATCAATACAAATATCAGAACCGGGAGCAAAATGGGATGTTCACTTCACAAGCAATGCTCATGCCAGGAAGGCTTGTCAACAGCAAGGATTTGCAGTGTTTTGTAGAGGTGGACGAGTTTTGGATGTATCTGTTGTTCTCTAAAGGACTGTTTCATAGGCTGAGTAACCCCCAGGCTGAAAATTCTTTGTCTCCAGCTCTCACGTGCTCTTTCCAGGGCCTTCTGGACTGCTTTATCCCAGAGGAATATGGTTGTCGCAGCAGCTCCCAGATGGAGAGTCAGGGTTTGATATAGCTGTTGATTCAATCCACTAATTGCTTTGAAATACAAACCAAGGCCTTGTATTTGAATGAGGAGCTGAGTCGGAGTGAGAAGAGAGGTGTGTGTAACTCTGGATGCATTCGTACCAGGCTATGCCCAGAAAGAGGTACTAAATTATATACTGCCCAGAGGCTGTGCTTTGTCATTTGACTGGGGGTCAGCGAACAATTTCTCGCAGCGAGAATCCTGATACGTGTGTTTTTCTGTGGTAGGTAAACTGAGCTGCCCCAGAGTGAAAAGCAGGGCACTTAGCTGTGAACTGGAGATTGGGCAGACATTTTACAAATCCTTTTAGAAATCCTGTGGAGACATCCCAAGCTGAACAGAGAGGATGATTCCCATTTTATAGTTATTTATTTGCTTATTTGGGGTTCTTCTGAATTGTATTGATTTGTCAATAAAAAGTTAAAAGTCAGTTATCGAATTAATCTATTGCCATAAAACTGAGAAACCTGTCCTGTCCTGCCTCAGTGCAGGCAAATAAAATAATAATTCATAAATATAAGATTTACTAAGTTATTTTAGGTGCCTGCCATTCAGGACTGAACAGTATGTTGCACAATCTGTAAGCTTATATAGCACGGAATGCTGACAGAGCTTCTACAGGAAATTCTCAGTATTAGGGCCCTGATCCTGTAACGAATTCAGCAAATGCAGTTCGTCTGGATCTGCTGCAGAAGATGTTGTATAATATAATAAAAAAAATATATTATTTTTTTTTCCTGCATGTCACCAGAAAATGTCAGCCACTGTGTCTTTCGTGTAGCGTTCAGAGGTGTACTGCAATAACTACAAAGAAGTCCTCTACTACATTTATGGGAGATATTGTGGTTTAAAAAACAGATTAGAATAACTCCATGACATAAATCATCAAGCGGAAGGAATAAAATCCTTAACTTGCAAATAGGGTTGTACAGAAAAAACAGTCTTTTGCTTTAATTATTTTGGAGCAGATGGGTCAGCTGTCTGCTGCTGGGTAGCCTGGTGCTGTGGTGGCTCTGCCTCTGCTGGAGGGATTCTGGAATGAGCTTCCTTCTGTGCTGGTCCCTGGTTCCCTGCAGCTGGATGTGCCCCTGTGCTTCTCTGTGCATCGTGGGACATTTAGGAGAAGATGCCCGTGGTCTACGGGCAAAAATTAAGTCCTTGTGAGCTGAAAATGGAAATTCACTGTTTGTGCTTCGAGTTGACCATTTGTCTATTACATAACAGAATTTAAACGAACATTGTCTCGCCCTCCAGTTTAATTTTATATTAACAGCTATAACATATGGTGGAAATTCTTTTAATCCCGAGGCTTTGCTGTACATCTTTCTGTTTATTTAGAAATGGCAGTTTCAGTTTTAATGACCATTGTGGCACCAAGAAATGTGTGAAACAGAAGAAATAGTTGCTATTTTTATGTGGTCTGCGATCACCAGATTTCCATACTTCCATTCCTCTACCTAGTACATGTTATTTAGAGAGCCTGAATGCCACCATTAATAAGACCACTATGCAAGGAATATTGGCATTTCTTGGCACACTAACTGTGATCAAAAAATACAGTTTCTTCAGTTTTTCTCCACGTAAAACTTAGAAAAAACTGAAGTGGGAAAAAAAATCAGTATTTGACAGAGCAGAAAGAACAAACTAGGCAGTGAAATAAAATAATTTAAAACTTCGGAAACATATTTTAATTGCAAAGGAAAAATTTTTATATTTTTCTCATTTTGATGGATTAGCAATAATCTCTGAAGAAGGCTCTGGCTGAGAGCAAGGTAGGCTTGAGGAAGGAAGCATAAAGAATTTTTAATTAAAATGAATAAGGACAATTTTATTATAGGAGACACGAGTATGAATCACCTACCTTGCAAACATAGCCTTCGTTAAATTAGACACGAAACAAATGTGAATTATAGAATCATAATAAAAATGCTGGAATGTTTTCTTAGAGTCATTCTAACCCAGTGCTGTGACTGAAGCTGTAACTACACTAGAGCCACATACTCCTCCCATCTAGAGTGATGAAGCCTCCACCTGAAATCTCTTCCATTGTTGAATTGTCATTTCGGTTAGGGAGTTTCCTAATGCTTAACTGAACTTGTGTTACTGTAATTTCAGCCTTTTCATTTTTTTTCCAACTTTTGTAGGCACAAAGAACAGTATATTTCCTTCCTCTTAGGTGCAGTGTTTCTTGGGTGTGAAGGCTGTGACCACAGTTCCTTTCCATTGTCTTTGCATTTAATAATCCCCGTCCTTTCAAGCTTTCTCTGTAGGCCACGTACTCTGGAAGTCTGATCATTCTTCTACTCTTTGGGATTTCCTCTGGCTTGTCCACATCTCTCTTGAGTTTCTGGTACTTCAGATGAAAGTGGCCTTACCAGTGTGGAATGGTGTGGACAGATTCCTTGTGTCTTCTATACAATGCTCCTGTTGAGTTTCTCAGTACCATCCTTGCTTCCTCTGCAGCTGCATGATACTGTAGACTCATCCTGGGCTTGTAAATGAAATAACAATTTACGCTTAAATTCTGTTTGCAGTATTTCACATGCAGAAACAAAGAAAGCTGGCATTTAGCATTACTCTCTGCAATCTCGTGTCTCATTTTCTTATTCAAAAATTTAGCGCAAGTAGCCTTTTATGGAGGGAAGTATTTAAATGCTGCTCATCAATGAGGAAAAGTGGTTGTGAGCTGAACAGATCCCTTAGTGGTTGTCCTGAATTTCTGAATCTCTAATGTCTCAGAAGACTTATTATTAATATCCAAAAATAGGTAGGTTTTAAACACAGCTATCCGTTACTGTTTTAAAATTCAGCCTCCCTGAAAACTGGTTCAGTAAGGAGGAAAAAAATAAATGAAAAAAAGTCTACTATAATATTCTGCTAATATTGTAAAAATATAAATCTAACAAGGTAGATTTATATAATTCATACAAATTATTACAAAGTCCACTTTATGAGTGTTTCTCAGGGTTTCTAATGTTAAATTGACAAAATCTCTAATAGCTTGGTTGAGATCTGAGGATTTTAAAAATAGTTCTCGAGAATGAGTTATAAAACCATTAGCTTTTCGGATCAATGTATGCAGCAAAGATCGGCAGGGTTTGCTTCCTCTTGTGAAAGAGAGGGCTGCTTGGCAATGCTATTGTAGTGCCCAAAGTGCTAAAGCACAGAGATAGGGCTGATACTTAGACACAAGTACAAAATATATATTTCATCAGAACAATCTCTAGCTTCATATTTTCCCCATATTGTATGGAATTATTTATTTAAAACTTTTGTAAAGAAAAAGTGTCACAAACTGGTTTTCTGTTAGACCACCAAGAAACAGTTTTTAATTTATTGTTGATAAAAGTCTTGATTTGTTACAGGAAACACTTCAGGAATAAAATAAATTAGAAGTTTTCATGGCTTTTTAGAATACTGGAAAGTCAAACTATCTAGGAAAACTTATAAATATTAGGCTAGTTTAATTTCATTCATATATCTCAGTCTCAATCCATCGAATGGTAAGGTTAGGAATATTTTGTCATGGAGTTTAAAATATATATAAGAAATACAGCAAAATGAAATGTATGAATAGGTAAGTGGGTGGAAAGCAGGATTACTACGACTGGCAAGAATTTCTCTATACTACTTCCTCTTTTTTTTATTATCTATAATTCTATAGCAGCTATAAGCTTCATTCAAAAACAAACTCTTACTGTGATGTTTTACAGACACAGAATAGAACTGCTTAAAAGCTAAATATGAATCACCACCTGGATGGTTGCATTTGGAACTGATCACTGCATTTCAGGAAGCCTGTGGATAGGCTGGGGAAAGTCTTGATGAGAGCAATTAGACATCCTGAAAACACAGCATATGAGGAAAGTTTGAAAGGATTTGGTATGTTCAGTGTAGAGAAGGCAGAGAGGAGACTCGGTAATGAATGTGTGAAGGGCTGAAGCAGAGAGAGAAGGAAGCTGCTGATGGCAGGAAAAAAAGTCATGAGTTTAAACTGCACCTGGGGAGAAAGAGGGCAGACATCAGGAAACACTCCAATTCTATGGCATGTGCAGCAGGAGACTGGATTGCTCTCTGAGGCAGGGGATCTCTGGTAATTGAGGGCTTTGGCAATGCACTAGGTGAGGATCTGGTGGGCCTGATGGGGATTTAGCTGATTTCATGATGCAGGTTTAGATGGTTTTCATAACCCATTTGCTCTTTTCTATATTCTGTTCAAATTTCCATACCAATAGCAGGGAGAAAGCAGAAGGACCTGTAGGAAGGAAAAAGACGGGAAAAAAAAAAAAAGCACTTTGGGAATGTCATGTAATAGCTTGTCCACAGGGAGAAATAACGATGGAGGAAATGATAGAGGCATTACTCAAAGATGGCAAGAAGCAGAATTTTGCCAGCTTGCTTCCATCAGCCATATTTTGTAGGTGTCATGCAGAGTGAAAGGCCTGAGGCAGCTGTTTACTACAAACGGCTAGAACTGGGTCTTTATATAAGTTTTAGAAAAAGCTATGCCAATCCTGACCAAAAAAAAAAAAACCAACCTATTTGGTTGCACATGCTGAGTTAGCAATATGGGGAATAAACCCCACAACTCATTACAGATTGTTCATCCAAAAATGACTTGCCTTTCATAAGCACATCTCTAAGTCAGGGTAACTTTGCGAGGGTGTTATAAAAGAGGTAACAGTGACTAGAGAGTCTGAAACAACAGGACACCGAAGAAAAGAGTCAAAGCAGGATTTTAAATGAGAATTTTAAATGAGGAGGCTTTTGAACTTTTATTATCTTTGTATTTTACTTGAAATTCACAAATCAGTTTCAAGATCCTGTGAAGTCTTAATTAGCAGGTTGTCACAGGCATAGCAGCACTAACTATCCTTCTTCCTACAGAAAAGGAAGCCAGGTCAGTGAATCCCTGGCCTGAGAAAATGCTATAGTCTGTACTGATTTTTTTCTTCAATGGTGACAGGAATTCAAAACAAACTTAATACTGAAAGCTGCTAATTGAGAACTGAAACCATGCAGTGAAAATTGGAGTGCTTTTTCCTCTGGGAAGAACAATTTTGCTCTCTGTGTGGTGTTGTTTTGCAGCTGTAAGTGCTCACATCTCCCAAGGTGCTCTTCCCATAGTGCCTGCCTCCCCTTCCTTTCTTTCTTGAAGCATTTCTCCTGTGCTTTCCAGTATCTCTTTTCTATAATTTCCAGCCAATGAATCAACTTTTAAAGGAAGAATAAGAACTATTATACAATAAAGTCACAGCGAGTGACAACTTAGTGGGATATAAATATGATAGAGAGAAATAAAAAAGGATATAAGCGTCTACTATGGCTTTGTTAGTGAAGGGATGGTGCTGATTCCTGTGAGAAGTGCAATCTTCCTATGCTCTCTATGACTCACCTGTTTTTCCCTCTGTTCCTTACAGCCAGATGGCATAGGACAGTAAAGGCCAAATAATTCATCATTCCACAGACTTGTGATGGACTGGCCCTCATACAAAGCCAGGATGGTTGGAAATCTTTTCATGCTGCTACAGGTAGGACAGTTTCTTTATTTGTAACATTGTAGAGTTGAGTTTATGAAAGCCAGAGTGGAAAGTCATGTGCTAATAAAATCCTGGTCTCAACAGGTAAAAGTCAGTCTTTTCTGGAATTGTTTTATAAACCCTTGACTCTGTGCTTAACAATGTGGCAGTGTCTCTTTAAAAAGAACAACATCACAAGTAGCCTACTGATAAACCATGAAGAGCAATTAATTGCCCTTCAATTAAAATAACTACATGAACAATCAATCAATGGTAGAACTGTCAGCAGCTTTGTCAGTCATCCCGATTATTCGCCAACTGATTATTCGAAGGACTGTACCAGTATCACCATCTTCATTAGATTATTGGTGCACAAATAGCAGCAGCCCAGCGTTTCACATGCAATACAGTGACAATATTACATGTATTGTGCTCATTCCTCCATTCTTCCAGATTGTTATCATATGGCTGTTGATCGTGCATGACAAACACACTAAAAAAGCCATTTCTTAGGTTTTATTATTCAGTCTCCCCAGGCTCGGTGCGGTGGCCAACTGAATGACATGAAAAGTTGCAGCTCGGGGTGACAGGATGGGAAGAATGATAGAAATTCTAATGAGTATTCTTATAACTCCCCAGGAGACAGCTGCACTGACTGGCTCATGCTGGGACACCCTTCTCAGGTACCTGTGATATCAGCTATTATTTCAAGTAAGTCCAAGCTGCATAATTTGTGCTGTTATTTGTATTATTTTCTTTTTTTTTTTTTTTATTTAAGCTGTTAGCCATTTGGGAGATTAATGGGTTGCGTGTGTTAGAGGAGAGTTACACGATGATATTAGACATTGTCTTGATGAAATCCTGTTTATTTACAAAGTATGAAAAAGTCTTATTTCCTAGAATGTTGGATTAAATAAACCACAGATTTTTTTTCACAATTCTGTGAACAAAGTCAGTCTTTTGACAAAAAAAAAGTTCTCTTGCATCAGCAGTCTCAAAATGCAGTTTTCCTTTTTTTTCCCCCCTCTGTGTCCCTAGTATATGCTTTTGTTTTTTTCTCTCACACAAACACAAAGCTCCAGATTTCAAATGCCCTTTTTCTACTTTCTGTATCAGTCCAGAGGGAAGACATGTGGATAATGTGCAATGTACAGAAGCTATGCCACGTGTCTGTCATTTGGGTAATAGTTGCTGTTGTTTCAGTTCTCTGATTCTAGAGGGGCATTTGTTTATTTTTTGTGCTTATTTTAAGGAACGGTTATGGTTACTCACCAATTTCTATAAAATTCCGTGAAAAAGATCTTCATTTCAGCTTAGCAGGACATCGACACCAGTCAGCTGAATGATGATTTTACGTAAACATCTCTAGTGAAACTCTTTTTACGGCCTTCATATGTCCTTGTTTTAAAAAATAACCTTCCTCTTTTGTATAGCAAGGACATGAGATTGCTGCCTAGGACTGGTTTTGTACATTTTATCTTTGTATTTTATTTCCTCATGTGAAAATGGGCATTTTGAACAATAGGATACCATGTACAGCACATGGTGATATCTGAAAGCCTTAATTTTAAAAACAATTACATCCTAAGTGCATCTGTCAAGTGAGTGGGAAACCTCTATATCACGTAGGACTGACAAAATAGATGAAGATGTAATTGCTTCTGGTTTAGTCTCCTATTTTCTGCATAAGATTTAAAGCCTTTCTAAGTGTTACTTGGGGTGGTTTTCTGCATCCCACTGACTTGCTCCAATGGACCGAATAAATAATTTTACCTTTGTGAACTGTTTCTTGGTGTTATAATGGCAGATTTTACCTCTGCTGAGTGTCACGAGGACAATGTGCTCAAGGTATATAAAGTATGAGAAGCTATTTATTATGATCATTAAAAAAAAATCTGCAGGCAAAGGGCTAGGAACTGCTAATTGGACAAAATGAGGAAACACAGAATGTCACCAGAGACACTGCATCTTTTAGCTGTCCTGTACAAATATCATTGACTAAGTTCTGCAAAAAAATGACATTACAACTGATAAATAGGACTATGAAAACATTTATTCCTCATGCTACCTGTGCCAGGCTTCAACATAACACAATGTTTGTACTTTTTAGTATTAAATTTTGATATGATCTCAGTAGGGGAGGTCCCCTCCTCTGTGTCATCCAAGCATACGTTTTTTTATTTTTTATGTACTTTAAAGCATTATTGTAAATTGTACGTCTGCAGAAGCTTAAAACCCTTCTTGAGACACAATATGAGAAAGCATTACTGCTGTTCTGCAGGTATGTGAACACCGACCTCGCAGAAATGAAGTTAGTAGCTCAGGATCACATAGAAAATCAATAGAGCTGAGGAAAAAAAAATTAATTTCTTTAATCTCAAGTAATATTTTGACTACCATGCTTCCTCTCTCCTTATCATTATTACTACTAATAGGTATTTATGTCTGGTCTACTGTGAACCATGGTTAGGTCATACAAGTTTCTCTCTGTGTGTACAATCTACCATGTAAAGTCATTTCCAGAAAGATAAACATTGAGATAATGGTAAATAAAACAAGATAAAATGAACCCAAAAGGATGGTCAGCTGACAAAAATGGTTTTTTTGACTATATCTGCAAGAGGGTGAAAACTGTTCTGATCTAAAAAAAAAAAAAAGGCAAATAAACTATGAAAAAGCAAAAGCTAATAACAAGCAAGAAATTTCATGGTTTCTTATTGGCAAGCAAGTAAATTCCACATATCAGCATCAGAGACCAACCCTCTCGCGTGACTCAGTGCAAATGTTGACTGCAGCCAGTGGGACTGGCTTGCTTTGCTCAATTAGTGGCTTCCTGACCAATGAGGAAAAAAACCCAGTGAGCTATTATGAATAAGATCCTTATAAAAATATGGATATAATTGTTCTAATTGCTTAAACAATGAGTTGTCAAGTGCTTAGTGCAGACTGCAATGTGGGAGAACTGGAGAAATCAAATCAACAGGTAAATAGTTCCCCCTTTTCTGTGTCCTCACGTTCTAGCTCAGATGGGAGCTTCAGATGCTGTTTCCAAAGTGGAACAGGAGCTCTTAATGCTGTACCCACATGATTATGTCATTTACATGACCTGCCACCTCAAAACAATAATGACAGAAGAAAGTGTAGTGGAGTTCATATGACCCTCTGAGGTAGTAGTTCTAGATCTCTCAGACTAAGATGTCCACGTGTCCTTCTTTTAATAGAGTAATAGCAGATAAAATCGGAGGAACCAGTGATACTTGTAGGTCAGTGAGCTGCTTAACCCCCTAACCAGCACGGGGAAATGGGGCTGTAAGAGACCTCAGTAACAAAGCCTTCACAGTGAGACAAGGGCAGGGACCAACTCTGCTGCCCAGTTTCAAACTGAGCAGGGTAATTGCTCACCTGGAGTTTTAAGCGCTGGTTAGAAACCAGTTTTGATCTTAAAAACCAGTTGATTTTAATAAGGAGACGCCAAGAAGCCCTCCTCACTGAAAGACAAGAAAAAAAATAACGAAAGAATATACAAGAATCTGGAACAAATTCTGTTAGTTGAATCCATTTGAATGGGTTTTCTAATATTTGATTCATTTAAAATGAGGTGGGAATCAGCATTTGGAGAAGAGTGGAAGGATTTTCCAGAATTTGCTAGAGGAAGGCTGCCTCGGCCAGCTCTTCCATGTGAATGGCTTCTCAGCTGATCTTGCTTTATAAGGCTAAAGCAGAGCTTCTTCCAAACATTGAAGACAAATAAATTGTCCCCAAATTCTATTTATTATTTATTGAGCTTGTGGAGAGATCTAGAATGGCTTTCTGCAGAAGTGGGGCTGGATATACCAGTGGCAACTGTTCCGTGAACTACAAGGAGAGGAAAGGCAGGGATCAGGTGGAAATGTGCTGATGGAAAAAGGTTCAGCTGCCCTTGTGTGACAAGGCACATCCTATAGGTACCCTATAGCACAGGTGAACTGGGTAGCTGGTCACTGGACATCTGGGCATTTGGCATATTTTCCTCAACACCTGGCCAAAATGATGTGCGCAATAGTCCTGTAAAAGCACTTTCACATTCCAGCCACGGTGTCTTCTCTTAATTAAAGTCAAACCCTAGTGTGTGACACCAGAAATGCCACAGATAACATTCTCCACCAAACTGGCACTGGAAAGTACCTTGACTTGCAAAGAAGCCTCAGTTTCTCCTAAGGCTCCTAGTCCCTGAAGCAAAGCTTGTGTCTGCCTCCCCGAGCCTGCCGGCCAACACAGCAGCTGGGACACGGCCCCTCTGGGCTGGGCTGAAGCCACCAGGTCATTCACAGGGTTAGCTCATAGGTAAAAATAGGTGCCCGGAGATAATAAGGCATTGCATCTTATTACCAATTCCCCGAGAAAGCCAACAGCCCTCTGTCTTTCCTCTCCAAAGGATGCTTTATTATAATTACATATCACTTTATTAGGCAGCTGAAGCAAAGAGCACATTTGATGCTAATGAAGTGCTGCTGTGGTTGAGTCTGTCACTATTTTTGGACCCGCACATCTCCCGCACTTTTGATTGGGTGACAGGCTTTGGATGTCTCTAGCTTCTTCTGTGGGGGATGCTGGGTGGAAAGCAATGACTCAGCGAGGCAGGACTGCAGAACTGTTTACATGCTCAGAATGAGAAAAGCTGCGGGACAGCCAGAACGCACACAAAAGCTCTTTATGTGGTGGAAGTATTTTTCAGGTAGTGGACAGTATTATCTAGACTGAAAAATCCTTCTGAATATTCGCTTTGTTTCTGTGTTGGTCATCTGCACAGTCCTCAGTGTCCCTCTTTTCCACCCTGCGCTCCAGAACATTTCAGAAAAAAGCCATTTTTCACAGAACTCAAGGAAAATATTTCAGAGGTTAAGAGAGAGACAAATCACAGCTGCCCGCTGCCTTTCCCTGTGAAAGACGAGGGTTTTGCCGTCTCCATTTTCTGCAGCAAAGCCCGAGGAGCTGCTCGGCACTGCGAAGGCATGATTTGGTGTTAAATTTTAACTTAACAACTAGCGCCCCCAGAAGCAGGCCTGCTCCCACGCCTCCACTTTGTGCCCACACCAAAACTCAGCTGGTCCCACAGTGACTCAGTTGAGGGATCTAAACTAGCACGGAAATACTCGTTCCTCCCTCTACCTTGCAGAGCTGTGTTACTGGTCACCACTGAGCCAGGTGACACAAGTGACAGGACTGGGGCGACGGTGGCAAAGCCAGCACGTGAGGCCATTGCTCTGAATCAGGACCTATTAAGACAACTTAATTATATCACTTCCTGACAGCACACTGGGAGACAAAACCTCCCCATCCAGTAAACAAGATTAATGGCTCAAGTATCATTTCACATCTTCTGATACACAAATGAGGAATGTCTCAGAGTAATCAATAATTATAGAAAATACCATTGTGTCTAAATGCCTAATTATTCTTAGACTGGGTCACAGGGCTATTTTGTTACTACAGCTTCCCCATTCCCAGAGGGGAAGGGAATGACTGAAGCTCTGGTACCCCTGAAGTGTTCTTTTTGATGCCAACTGCATGACCAAATCTTGTTTTACAGACTCTGGGATACCACATGCTGCTACAGCTATTTTGATCAAGAAGTCTACTTGCTGCTTTTGGACTTTTCCCATTGAAATGTTCCCACATACAATCTTTAACCCAACTTTCTAAGTATATTGCATTAAGATCTTGCTTTGGGGGTATCAGTAAACTTATCTTAGTACTAGCAGCGAGATGCGTGCCACACTTTTGTATCTTTTTTAGAGTTGATTTATGTAAACAGGCCAGTCCCACCACTGCAGTAAAATCTCACATGGGCTTAAGAAACCTCTGGCCATACCCACCATCCACCAAACCACATACAGCAGAAGCTGTAACTCATCACAGATATAGTTCCGATGACAGGGAAAAATAAAGAACATCTTCCTGGAGCACCACAGGGCGGAACACAGCACAGAGCAACACCAGACAGGGTCTGCATTTGGACAAAGCTTGCTCACTGGCTCCCTCTGCTGAACCACACTAATAGTTAATATGCTAATTATCAAGAGGAAGATGGTGGAAGGGTAACCAGTGCTATCTACTTATATACTCTGTTAACACCAGCCAGCATTGTCTCTAAAGATGGCCATAGCCCCTTGGTGCAAGAATCCACCAAGGCAGGTATTCTGAGGTTTTTTTTCACTGCCCCTGGAGCACTTGAAACCCAATTCCTCCTTCCCAATGAACGTGGCTATTACATGCCATGTGGGCTTCCACCTCAGTGCAGGCTTCATTACTCCCTTTTCTACCCCCTTCTCATGATGCTTGTATGAATTTGCTGCAATCTTTACTCCCCATCAGGCTTGACCCCATTGGCTACTTCCAGCTAAGAATTAATGGGAAGACAGATGGTGCAGTTATATAAGCCTCGTTTCCTGCCCAAGTCTGGCTAAGAAAGAGCTCAACCGTGCCAGATTCCTTAATACATACATCCTCAGCTTTTGTAAGAGCAGAGCTAGTGCTTCCCAGGCATCCTCTTCCAGATATCTGGTAACTGACCTCAACAGAGAAAAGAAAACAGGCAGGACTAACTTTCTCAACTCGCACTCCAGAGGTCTCCCAAGATAGAAGCTGTTTCTGTGAAAAGCAAGTATTTTTCTGCTTTTTAACTGCATTTGTGGGCCTACAGAATTTTCTAAGAATCATGCTTTTGCTTTTTGATCTAAGCAGGAATTGCTCCTGACTAAAAGCATGACATCCCAACACGGAAAAAACAGAGATCAGGAAAAAAAATAGGGGATTTGTTAAGGGACATACATTCCAAATTTTGTTATGGTTCCAGGGATTAGAAGTAACAATGCAAACCTCTAAACTCTGGAGTATTCCCAGTGATTCCACTTCAAAATGCAAGGTATTGCTCCTGAAATGCCTCTAAAAAGTTGCTATATTTGCTGAGGTCTATGTGGTGATTGATGGATCAAAGCTGTTCATCAGAAAAACTATCTCAACAAAGATGTTCCCAAGCTTTAAAATGCTAATGAGTTACCTGGCCATGGTTTGTTGCCAAGACCTGGTTCCTTATAAAAGGTACCAGAGACATTGTTTTCAGCACAGTAAGGGTGCCCACAACTGTGTCAGCACAGACACTGGGCTGATTTTATTCTGCAATGTGTCCTGATGGGGACTAAATCCAGCATTTGTATCTGCTATTCCCAAAAGATAATACATTGTTTTGCTTCCCCATCTCCACCCTCCAACTCATTCATAATTAAGGTGAATTCCTGTTTATATGAAATAATTTTTAAAACCCAACCACCAGAAACACTAAACAAAACCCCCTAAACCTTACACACTCAGAATTCTAGTCATCTACATACAGCCCTTCAGGATTTCACACCACAAGCAGTTTTCCTATCCATTAAATAACATGCATTGCAAGATTTGTGCAACATGTCCTATTATGGATTGCAATGAAGACACCAGAAATCCTTGCTTTTTTCCTTTCCTTTCAAATTTAATGTGGTGCTTTCATAACAGTTAGAACACCAATTTGTGAGGATAGACTCCATTTGAGAGACAGAACGTAGAACGCAGGTACCCACGGAGCTGAGGCACCTTCTTGATTTGTGCAAGGATCTGTGAATCCACCATCTTCTGGTCCGTCTTGCGTTGCTGAGTTATCTCGTATTTCTAGAAAAGTATAAAAGGATCATGTTAAAACCCTGCAGAGTGACTTCATACTCTTCTACAGAGATTAGAAAAGATTCAGGGCAACTGCTGAGTTCTGGTATTTTCAGGAAATCTCTTCTCCATTT
This sequence comes from Scolopax mira, assembly GCA_004320125.1. Lineage (NCBI taxonomy): Eukaryota > Metazoa > Chordata > Aves > Charadriiformes > Scolopacidae > Scolopax > Scolopax mira. The sequence goes on from BJBW01015863.1 coordinate 20,561, forward strand.
GTTATAAATATGGGGAAGGTGGTAGGAGACCGGAGGTGGCAGAGAGAAGTGAGAGCCACTGCCTGGCTTACGCTGCAGGTATGAGAGCCAGCAGCACTCTCTTGGCAGCGTCAGAACAGTGAAGGTGGTTTTTGGTCAAAAAAAGACATATAACTGGAATAATCACTGCTGCTGTTCTGCTAAGGTAGAAGCAGGAAAAAAATCCCCAAGTGTAAAAGGGGTTTATCTTAATACTGCTGTATTAATTAATTTTAATGGCATTAATTCATTTTATTGAGGACCACCTAAAATTCAATTGTCCAATTCTTTCATAGTATTTCCCCTTTTCCAGCCTGGCTTTAAGTAAAAAGGACATTGAAAAAGAGTGAGCACTCATGTTCCTTACTTCTTTTTCAGTGTCGAAGATCTCGCCTTCCTGGTGCTTGGGCTTACGCAGCCTCTTCTTCTTAAAGTATGCATCAGTGAGATGCTTGGGGATTTTCACTCCAGAGATATCAACCTTTGTAGATGTAGCGATAACAAATTTCTGATGGGCCCTACGCAGAGGGACACGATTGATAGCCAAAGGTCCTAAGGACAGAAAAGAGAACAAGGTTAGCTTTCCTGGCAACACCCACTGCTTTGAAGTTGAATTTTTATAGTGTATGAGATTATTAAGTTTCTTCAGAGATGCCTACAGCTGAAATCTGAACAGTCAACAAAATCCTTCCCCACAGCATCTAGAGAAGTCCCCAAAATGCTTCCTGCTCTCTTCCAGGTATTGAAGTTCAATTACCTCCCATCCACCTGTCTGGAAAAGCCACAGAGGATTCCACTTAGATTCATGAACACACAATGTACCAAACCATCCGCACACAGATCAGCAGTACTGCTGACCCGCAGACAAATGTGAACTTAAAAAAAAAAAAGCCAAAACAACCCAACCTCAAATTCATGAAACCCTCCAAACCAAGCAAAAAAAAAATAAATCATCACATTCTTGTAGAAATTTGTTACCTGTAACAAGCAGGAGGCCAGTAGCAAGCTGCTTCAAGAAGACAACACGCTGAAAAGAGATGAGATGTGAAATTAGTCCTCAGGTCCTGGCATCCTGAAACACTGCAACCAAACTGGGACCGTGCCCACACTCGGCCTGTGTGACTGGGATGACTGGGACAAGCAGCAATAAGGGATTCAGGCACAGACACAACTGCACGACTCGAGAAGCAGCCCCCAACACTCAGATACAGCTCAGATCCTGCTGAGATACAGCTGTGCCAGGTACAACACCTCTGACAGAGCACGACTCTCCACATGCTTCATTGCTTGAGGCTGAGCAAAGCCAATCAGTACTTTTTTTTAATCTTTGCCTATTGTACAGGATGGTGAGACAAACACCTCATCACCCAAATTCTCTGTACAAGTTAAAGGCAAGAGCTAGATAAACCCCAGAAGGGTTCCACGACACAGTGTGTGGTCAGAGCCATGCCCCAGTTGCAATTTTTTTTCCTTCTTGTCAAGATTTCCTCCCCCAAACCCAAACCAGAGTCTTTTGAATAACGTGACATCAAATTCAAGGAATTCAAGAAAACAAAGGATGTCAGCAAACATTGTTAAGATGAAGAATACAGCTTAACATAACAATCAAAAGTGTTACCTCAATAGTTAGATTAAGAATTATAATGTTCCTTCCTTTGCAATAGTTAGTCTAAAACAAAATTTTGGCCTCATCACACAAGTAGCATCAACAGGGTCTGCCGTTCTGCAGCACAAAGTCAGCTTGACATGAATCTACACTTAATTTAAAAAAAACTCCCTTAATTCTGTCTAAGCAACTGGACGAGCCTGTTTTACTTCTGGAGAAGAACAGCAGTTTAAAGACTGTTCCCCCTAAAGGGAGGATGAGAGAAAGCACCTGGAAAGACTTCACGGATTTGCATCTCAGGGCTGAGCTGTGTCCCATGACATCCGCTGGTAAATTCAAGATACCTCTGCTCAGTCAAAACCCTTTCAGGGTGGACACGCTGCAAAGCTGCTGTGAGAGTCAAAAGGAAGAAGCCCCCCATTACCTTGCCCCTGTGGCGACCGGTCAGAAGGATGAGAACAGTTCCGGGGGTGATCGAGGCCCGCAGCCGCCTCTTGTGCTGGCAAAAGGGCTTCTTGCCGTGACTCAAAAGCTTGCGAGGAACATCTTCAGTGGGATAGTATCTGGGCTAGAAAAAGAGAAGCAAAACATACCACCCCATGTTCCACGAGAGAGAAAAATATCACTACAGTTTAGACTCCTCCTGTTTTAAGAGAATACCTGCAGAATTCAGATTTCTTCAAAACACAGGAACTAAGGGTAGCAAGTCCCCAAGCCTACGCTGTAGACCCTTACTCCTGACATTAAAAACACTCTTCTCTCCACCTGAGGAGATCAGGCATCGCTGCCCAACAGTTGCCAGGCCAAGACTTGGATGTCCTGGGGCACAGAGCTAAGCTCCCTCCAGATCAGGGCAGTTTGGAGTGACATTAAACAGAAATGGGGAGTTCAGCACTTTGTAACGAGCTGTGCTGGCACCAGGGAGGTTACGGGTACCGGGATGCATTTACTGGGTTTTCTCCTTTGTATAAAGAGACCGAGCCAGAGATCTGGAAAAGTAATTGCGAGGTTCTGGAAGCACGGAGCGTCCAGCTTCTCTTTCGTACCATTTTGCGGATTTTAACAACGCGGCTGCCTCCGTTCTTGTCTCCACCAACTGGCTTGGTGATGGTCGCGCGTGGCTTCTCCTTCTTCTTCTTTTCTATCTGTAAGCAAAGGGAAGACGTAGGAAACATTAATCCAAAGCCACTGTAAAAAACCAGGATTATTTGAACGGAGTATTTATTTGTCCTACCTTTGTTTCCGGAGCAGTGTACTTGCGCTTGTACAGTGCTTTCCTGGCGTACATGGCTGACCGGGAATACCTCCCGATTCCTCGGGCCAGGACGGGGTTACGGCTAGCATGATGCCTCTTCACCTTCTTTTTCTTCTCACCTACTTGCCCCTGGCTTGGCTTCTGCTCAGCCGGCTTCTTCTCAGCTGGCTTCTTCTTGGCCGGCTTTTTCTCACCGGGCGCCTTCTTCTCACCGGCCGCCTTCTCGCCCGCCATCTGCGGATCCAAATAAAATCATAATTATGACTTATTACAAGGTGTGCAGAGTTAGCGTTTAAGTTGCAGACACAAAGTAGTAAAGGAATCCCTTTGACACTGCTCTAACCGTTGTCAGCCACCTCTTGCAGCCCTGCCTGACTGAGACGCGGCAAAGCCAAACGCCATCCAGATGGATCCTGCCCGCCCATCCACCCCCCCCCCCCAAACCGCTCCTCCGCACGGTCAGAACAGCTACAACTTACTGGGGCCACCGGAGCCCTCCTCGGGGGGACGCCCCGCAAAACGCAAACGACAGACCGAGGCCGCCACCGCTTCAGCCGCCCGGGGCTCGGGACTCCTCCCTGCCCCGCCGGAGCTGCCGGGCCCCGCCACTCCGCAGGGGTACACCGGTACACCGGCCCGCCCGGGCTACCGCTCAGCCCTCCAGAGAGGCCTCCAGCTTCAGGCCCCGCCGAATTCGGCTTCCCCTTTCTAGCTAGGCCCCGGCGGGCCCGGGCCCGGCCTCCGTAGTTAGCCACGGCCTGGCCTAGCCAGAGGCCACTTCACCTCCCGCTCCACCCCTACCCCATAGCAGTCCCTGGGCTCCATCGCCGCCTCCCCAGAGCGCCGGGCCGCGCCCGTGAGCTCAGCACAGCCCCTCGGGGGCAGATGGCGGCGGATGCCGCCCGCCAAGCCCCGGCCCTGTCCACCACCGCTCCGCCATTCTTACCTTCCGGGGAGGGAAAGGGACTTACATCCGGGTACGAGCGGCCTAAAGAGAGCGCGGCGTCTGACGTCACCGCGTCGGACGCGGAGCACGCTGGGACTTGTAGTCCCTGTGCGTCCGGTGCACTGAGGGGTAGTTTTGGGTCATCGGGGACGGGGGACAGAGATACCGGACACCTGTGATCCGCCTCGAAGGGGACTCCGGGCAGTGGGGGTTGTGACTCGAGCTTGGAGTATGGCCGAGGTAAAGCTCCGCGCCCACCCCCGCTCCGACCGTCTTGGTGGGACAAGGCTCTACTACTCCCATGGCTGGTGTCACCGGGACCCGCTCAAGCAGACCGAGCCCCCGCTTTCCCTTCTGAGGCGGGGGCGCGGCGTCGAGGCGTCGCCGTCCGATGACGTAAAGGCGAGTGACGCAGGGCGGGCCGCGCCGCGCTTCGTGCGCCTCCGGGGCCTGAGACGGCCGTTGTTCACGCTCCCCACAGGGCGCCCGTAGGCCGCGGCCCGCGCCGGGTGGGTTCCCCCTCCATGTGAAAAGCGGCCGTCGAGGGGGGCGGTCGGGCGCACCGCGACCTGCCGGCGCCGTGGGAGAAAATGACATCGCGGAGGTAAGGCGGGAGCGAGCGGTGCCGAGCCCGGTGGGGGAGGGAAGAGAACGGGCGGGCAGGGGGGCTGCCTCCCTCCCCCCGGGGCGCGCAGGGCCCGGGTTCTCCTTAGCGACCGCTCCTGAGGGGCCGCTGGGCCGCACGGCCCCCCTGTGGCTGGCCTAGCCGCGCAGGGCCTCCCGCGCCCCATGGCTGCTCCCGGCCCCTCTCCCCGCCCGTTCCTGGGGCGGGATGTCCCTACTCCCGCCGTCGCGGGGCCGCGGGTCGAGTCGGGGCCTGGCTCGCTCCGCTTTCCCCGGCGGGGCCCGTGCCATCCCTGGCGTGTGTGAGGCGAGGGGACCGCTTGGCTTTGGGGTTCGCCGACCCCCATGCAGGGGCCTGAGCTGCCGGAGGAACGTTGGCTTTGTGGTGGGGTGTTCAAGCGGGTCTCCCCGTCTCCGCGGGTGTGTTGGAACCGGAGCCGAGAGCTGGGTTCTATCGGTGTAGCAGCCCGCTCGCTTCTCGGGCCGGAATCCGAGGCCGGGGAGGGCCGTGTTGCCGTCGGGAGCCCAGCTCTAGTGACGTTACTGAAACTAAAACGTGAGCCAACTCTAAAAGGAGTGTTAAAGCCGGCCTGAGGTGGGTTCTCACTTCATTAGCAGCGTTCGGTCTTAATTGCAAAACCTTATGGTGTTGCAAAATCGGGATGGTAAAGAGTTGACTGTTTCTTTGTTGTAGCTTCTTACTGTTCTTAACGTGTCTTGGTGTTTGTCTAGTGTTAACAGTCCCTCTTTGACTATGAGATCAAGGTAAATGTTAGCCTTAAAATGAATTGCTGTCATAAAAAGGAAAAAGATGTTTCTATTCTCATCTAACATACCTTTTCTGAAATTGGATACATCTCTTTGTGTAATATCTATTAAAATATAACTTCTTCTGTGTTGGGTTGTCCTTTTTCTTTAGCTGCTTAAGATAATAAAGCCAAATGGGCTGGTTTTCATGCTGTTTGTGGTCAAATTTGGATTCGGGGTCTTGTGAAGTGTGTAGAGGATCTGTAGTGTATGTTGGATTTTCTGAATGTCCCTACTCATGCATCAGAAGAAGTGGACAATTTACCTTTCCCAAATGCTTGCAGAATTCCTTGTTGACAGGAGTAATCCTCTTATTCTGCTCAGAAGTTTAAATTGTGACTCGTGAGGGAGGCTGAAAAAAGATGAGAAATACCAATTGATGAACCTATAAATAGAGATAATTAAACTAGCAGTCACCACCTCTCTGACTGCTCTGGTTGTGACAGCTGAGACTCAGAACTGATTGAATCTCTTTTGCTCTTGAAAAGGTGATTAGAAAAGCCCAATCATGGCATGGAAAAATGTATTGATTTTTTTCTTTCCTCTCTTCAATTTGGTAAGAGAGAAACAGGCTGGCAATGTATGACACAGCCCCTGCTGATCTTTTCTGGTCTATGATACCAAAAAAACTCAAACCAGAGATAATTGTAACAAGGCTGTATTTTCTACTATGTATTAGCTTTAAACAAAAGGTTCCTGCTTAGCTGGTATGCCCTTAGTTTTCTAATTGAGACCTCTGCTATTTCACTGGTTACTTTTCATCCAACATTTTCATCTTACTGTTAAACTAATAAGGGTCTTGGAATTGTATGCTGCTGAACCCCCCAAATCTGAATTGCTGGAAGGAGTATTCCATGCATAGTGAGGACAGCTAGTTTAATTAGAGTGTGGGTTTATGTGTGCGTGTGTTACTTTCTTGACTGTAGTTATTGGCTGTGATGTCCTTTGCTTGGGATAGCCTCTGCACCTGCTCGAAATAGAGGTTGAAGAAGGAAAGTAGAAAAAAAAAAAAGTCTAAAATGCATTCCATCCCTATAAAAGGAAGCATAAGAGAAAGTCCTCTATAGGGTTTATGTTACTGGTCTGCGGTCCCCTTTGCTCTCTCCTCCAGTTTTGGAAGGGATGCAGCCACCGAGGTTCAAAAGTGCACATGTGATGGCAGTACTTCAAATGCTGCCATCCCGATCACCGGTCCGGAACCATTTAACAGAGATCACTAACACCCCCATTTTTCTATTTGGGGTGGCTGACAAATGCATCTTCCTACTCAAAGCCAAAAATACAGAGCTGAGAGAGCAGGAGTACAAGTTACCCTTAGAAAAAAAGTTACATAAAGTGCAATAAACTCCCATCGGTTTCCCAGATGCAGCTTTTCTTTTGCTACACTTGCTTACTTTTTGCCATCTGCAGTAGGAGGGCATGCATATGGGGGGTGAAATCTTTATTTCTAGACATCTACCATCTTTTTAATCTGGCTTCTGAACGCAAAGGATTTGTAGTCCCTTCTGTTCATTAAATCATTATGTTTCTGTAATTATACATTTTTTTAACAACTAGTGTACAGTTACCTCCAGATGCTTTAGGGTAAGATACAGAAGATTCTGTATTAATTAAAGTTTATGGAATGTCACCATTCAGCAGGGCTGATTCCAGTAATTTCTGCCTTGTGTGGTTATACACTCTTTGGATATAGACTCAAAAGCTTGCCAAGGTATCTCTTGAATCCAGTGCATATTTAAAAAGGATATAAACTGTTCAAAATGTTGCTGCTCTTTTTTTCTGTTTTCTCCAAATAGAAGTAAAGTTGTGGAGGTGGAAGTGTGGTAAATATCTTACCAGCCTCTGCAGCCTGACCTGGCACATTCTGAAATATTTAATGTTCTGTTCACTTCAGGTACCGATGCTTGTGCACTTTGTTTTGTGAGACTCACCAAAACAGAACTTTCAATGACCTTTGAGTGGTCATTAGATAAACGTAGCATTATTTATTAATTCATTCCCATTTGCTGTAAGAAATTGGAAGTATTTCTTTAATGTATTTTTTTTCATGACCCGTGCTGCGTAACTTTAATTTACTTCTGAAATGCATTTGGTAAATAAGTAATTCTAACTTCCATTTGAATGACTTGCTAGAGGTTTGGATATTCTAGAATCTCTAAAACTCCAGAATGATTCTGTGAGAATCTGTGCCTGAAGAGAATAGGCTGGATAAAGCCTTGGTAGGAATATTTTTCAGGATAGAAGGAATTGCTGAAACAATTAAAATAATAACCCTAAATTTAGACATGCACTCACATAGTTTGCTGTTGTAGCATTTTAGCATGAAATGCTGACTCTATTAGGAATGATCAGAAGTGCTATTCAATTTTATTTTTATTTTTTTTTAGATATAGCACTCATCTGTAATGAGATTGGTTGCGGAGTCTTTTGCCTTAATGTTTTGCTTTACTCTGGAGAATCTAAGACCCTGGTGTACAAGGAGGAGCAGCCTGCGTTCTTTCTGCAGATATGGATGTGCATTTTCACTTGTGCCCTGCAGAGTGTCTCATTTATGGGAATTCTGAAAAAGAAGAGATCATTTAATTGCCAAATACAAGTCTGACAAAGCCACTAAAAACAGTTCTTAGTTGCTGTGTCCCCCCCTCTGTCCCTGGGCTGTGTGGTGGTTTGTGTTTGGTGTAGTTTGTCTTCTAAAATTGTGCCTCGTTAAGAACTCCTTTTATGCAGATGCACAGATGCAATTTAGTGCTGTGAGAGCACAATAAACCCCCTCAATGATAGATAAGAGAAAATGCAGAATGTGTTAACTGAATGGCTAAGAATAAGTCTCTCAAAAATTAATGCCATAGGTGGGGACACTGAGGTTCTTTGATATAGCCCATATACAGCTCTCCTTTGGCAGGGCACTAGATTAGTCATTCCGATGGCTGTTTGTGGGTGGTGAAGATCAATACGAGATTCCTTGGTGTTTGTATTTAAGCGGGATATATCCGGCCTGGAGAAATTGCCAGGGTGGTTGGAGGACAGAGCGGTGCTCTCGTGTCTGGCAGTGGTCAGCACCACCACCTCTTGAGGAAGGTAGAAGAAGACCGGGCAACAGAATAGCCTGTCCAGAAGTTCCTTCCTGACTCCTATCAGCTGGTGGTCAGCCTCTGCCTGAAAGCATGAGGTTTCGTTAAATTTCTAACCTTTAAAATGTTGTCAAGTGTCACTTTGGATGTTTTGTTTTATTTTTAAGTGTTTTCCCTGATTGTCTTCTGGTTTCTTTGTGTGTCATGTCTTCCTGGAGTAAGGAAAATGACTTGTGGTCTCTGTTCACGTTGTATGTCTTTATAATTTTAATCCAAGCAGTCAGTATATTTGGGTATAGCTCTTTCACTTGCAAAGCATCTCTTACCAACACATAAAATTGCAATGCACTATGAAACAAAACAAAAAAAATCATGCTTTCTGCTAAGATAGTGATTCTTAATCATTTAGGAACAAAAATCAGTACCTCCTGGTTTTGAAGCTGTTGGATTGTTTTGTTTAGTCTTGTTGTGTAAGTTAACTCTGAAAACCAAAAGATCTTCTAGTTAATTATTAACACTCTTTATTTTTAACCTCTTATAGATGGTTTCATCCAAATATTACTGGGGTGGAGGCAGAAAACCTACTGTTAACAAGAGGAGTGGATGGCAGTTTTTTGGCACGGCCCAGCAAAAGTAACCCAGGAGACTTCACACTCTCTGTGAGGTAAGTTTAAATGTCTTTTGTCTTTCTCCCCAAACTGGTCTTCATCTGATGCTGTTGTGTGGGGAAAGAGTTGTAAATGAGCTGCTTGTAAGAGATAGAAGAAAGCACAGCTCGCTTTTTAGTCTGTTGTTTGCTTTTTTCCTATTCTTTTTCTCCTGTTTTCCCATATGAGCTTCTTAAATACTTTTACCCAACTCGGGGAAACTATAGGTTGGAGGGTAGTGAATTCTGATTCTGCAGAGACAGAAAAGCCAAGAAGAAGCAGAAGTTTCATTATAGCATTACAAAAATCTATTTGATAACCATGTGAAAGTTGCAGAGATGATCTGAATTGCCGGTCAAGCCCATGCAAGGAAATACTATCCAGACTCTCTTCTTACAGGAAAAGTCAGCAAGTTTTTAAGGGCAACTGTGGTGCTATTTCAGTTTCCAAAATAGGCCTTTTGTACCACTTATCCCCTGACACTCAGTGTGTAGTGGTAGGGATGGGGAAAAGGATGGCAAGAGGAAGTAGATAAAGGCAAAAGGAACAGTGGGGTTGGTGATAAGATTAATGCTGCTTGGATACCTTTGAGATAATGGCCTTGTTGAACAGAAGGCAACTCTTTGGGAGAGCTGTTCTTCATTAATGCTGGAGTCTGTGGGAGCAAATAGCTTACAGCAGGCAAAGGCAACTGTTTACACTTAGCAATTAGTGTGAAATTCTAAGGAAAGGAGCAAAGAAGCTCTAATGGGTGTTTGGACATCACTCAATTCTTTTCACCCCTCCACCCTTTGTGCTTGGGGGTGTGATTCTTGGGGGTCTAAGGGACTTCTCTTAGAGATTGCGAGGCCACGGAGCTTAATGCTGCTTTAAGGATCCCTTTGTTACAGAATTAAGGTTGATTTTTTTACCCTGTTCTTCCTGACTGTTGAACAACTGCTCTTACAAGCCACTGAAACGTGGCTGAAGCACACTTCAGAGGTGCACTGTCCTAACTATCCTGCAATATTTCAGTTGTAAAGTGATGCAAATGTAAGTATGGATTTCTCCAGCAGAACGCTAATTAGAAAAGTGAAATCGGCTGATTTGTGTGGGTTTTTTTTTTCCCTATTTTTCAAATATTAGACGAACTGGAGCTGTCACCCACATCAAGATCCAGAACACAGGAGACTACTACGACCTCTATGGAGGAGAGAAATTTGCCACGTTGGCTGAGTTAGTCCAGTATTATATGGAACATCATGGACAGCTTAAGGAAAAGAATGGAGATGTTATAGAGCTGAAATACCCACTGAACTGTGCTGATCCTACATCTGAAAGGTCAGAAATAGTGGTGAAAACCTCTGTGTCCATGCACTTCTTAATAAATGCATGTGTTTGTCCTTATTAATGCTTCCATTTGATGGAAGGGTGGCCACTCTTCTTGTACTAAAAGTGGTGTCACTGATTTCAGTGAGGTAACTTGCAAAGTAGATTAATAAACATGATGAAAGGTAAAATAATCTAAGCCCCAGAACCGATTTTCTTCATCATTCTTTCTGGTGTGATACGATGCTGAGAAAGAGGGTGTAGTTCCTTTCACTTCTACAATAAAAACATTCTCCCAGTAAAAGTTCTCCTAATGCTTCCTGAAGCTGTTATTACTACAAGGAATTCCCAGGTATGTTTCTGGGCATAACTTTATACAATTTTTACATTAGTGGGCATGTGTGTAAGAAAGCAAATGACATGCAAGTCCTCAAATTGCTCAAACTTTAGTTTTTAGGAGCATGGCTAATAAGGAGAATCTGAGATTTGGACTTCATATATCCTGAGGAAGCATGTGTACATCAGAAATAAACTAGTAGCTACTGGCTATAGGGGTTTGTTTTTTCACTTATGAAAATAAAGGAAAATATTAAAACCAGTTCTCTCACTCAGAATGGCTTGCATTTAGCAGTAGGGGGGAGGATTACTGCCTTTTTGGCCATGTTTCTTGAAGAAGTGAGATTGATGTGATTATCCTGTCCAGTTCCTAATGTGATGGAAGGGTAAAGTCTCAAAGATGCAAAATTCCCACTGGTTTTATTGGGAAAGTGCATCTTCATGAAGGAATTAAAAAAGGAATAAATACCTTGACTGAGGAAGGGGTTGCAGCATAAGCTTCTGTTTATTGGACACCAGGGAATCCATTTGGACTGTTGTAAAGGATCCAAATCAAAGCTTAATTTGAAGCTTGCGTGAAATGCAAATGCGAGTGCTTGTGGAAGTGCTTGCTTTGAAGTGTTTCTGTAATCACTCGTGTGTATGTTACAAGCACACTTCAAGACTTATTTTTTTTTTATTTTTATAATAAAATAAGGCTTTCTCTGGACCTGGACACTGTTGTTCAGTTTACACAAGTGTTTTATTTTATTATAAATATATAGAACAAGCGGATTCAGCCACATCTGGAATAACCAGTAGGTTACCTCTCTGTATCTTACTTTATTTAAAGGTGGTTTCATGGGCATCTCTCTGGAAGAGAAGCTGAAAAACTATTAACAGAAAAAGGAAAACATGGAAGCTTTCTCGTGCGTGAGAGTCAGAGCCACCCTGGGGACTTTGTTCTTTCTGTCCGGACAGGAGATGATAAAGGAGAGAGTAATGATGGGAAATCTAAAGTGACACATGTCATGATTCACTGCCAGGTATGATGAAGCACGAGCTTCTTTAACAGGGTTACTTCCATGGGCAGTGGGTTTATTCTGACAGAAGGGCCCTCTTACACTTCACTGCAGAGAGCTGAATACATTTCCCCTTTCCCTGTGGTACTCTATGTGCTATATATCATCTGTTTGATTGAATTGACTAATTTGATAGCATCAAAATTCTATTAGTGTGTTGTTTGGGGTTTTTTTTGACTGCTTGCCTGACTAAATCATGTCATACTATACTGTGCTGTCAAGTACCTTCTAATAGATTTGCTTTTGATGGCATCAGAAGGCTGCCTCAAATCCTCTGCTGATGGAGCCTTTCATGTTCATGAATCTTCTTAAGTGAGTTGTAGTCTCCTGGATAAATTACATAAAAATAGAGTAATTGGACAAATAGAGAGCTATCCAGTGTATCTGTTTCTCTGCCATTTTATAAAATTGCACCTGATAAATGATCAACATTTTGTGAAAATGTTGGGTATTGAATCCAAGGAACAGCTTTATATCTAAAGCTTGAATTTACTATAAGGTAGTTCTTCACTGAAGTACTATTAAATTGTATTCTCTCGATATTTTCATAATGTGCATGTGTTGCTATTTTAAAGAAAAAAAATCTGTTATCCTAAAAGACAGTGCAAGATCTTAATTGTTTAAAAAAAACCCCAAAATACAATAATAGAAAGAGTTTGTAGATAAAATTGACCTACCAAGACTGTAAGACCTAAACTACTAGATCATTTTTTTTTTTGAGAAAACCTCTTTGATTTGCAGTTAACTATTAATAGCATTTAAGACATTGAGGAAAATAACTTAGCATTGCTTCCTTGAAGCAGGGATGGTGGCAGTCAATACCAGCCTTTCAGGATCCAATGATACTCTTTTAGGAGCTTGAATTGATTTCAAAGGCTATCTCCTGGATTCTAATCATGTAGCTCAGGCAGCCTGATTGAGCTGGCTGAATCTCAGTTCAGAAGGAGTCAGCTCTCCTGAAAAGGGAGATAAAATTATTGTCAATTAGATGACAAAAAGGCTGATGTCCTACATAGTGTGTGTGTTTCTTTTTATTATGGTTCTACCATCCCTTGACAGAAGGATTTTACTAGATTCTTCTACGTATGATTTCAAAGATAATTTCTTGTATGTTGCATAGCCTAAAGATGATGATGTTAGACTTCATTTCAAATGCCTTTATTTTAATGAGCCTCTGTCTTTCAAGGACCTAAAATACGATGTTGGTGGAGGGGAGAAATTTGACTCTCTGACAGATCTAGTGGAACATTACAAGAAGAACCCTATGGTAGAAACTTTGGGCACAGTATTGCAACTCAAGCAGGTGAGTGAATGGAGAAGAT